>OX333073.1:45915122-46060143 GCA_946863875.1 Alloplasta piceator
TTTTTTAAAATGATTTTTGATTAACGGTGGAAAATTGTTGTGTCAGAAACCTTCCTCTTTAAAATGCTTTTTTATTTTTTTCTGTCAGACTTGCCAATCCTGAGATTAACTGTCACCATGGAACAAGACATTTTCAACTTTGACACCTTCCATGAATTATTCAAAGAATGAAAATAAAGAGTAAATTTTTGTTTTGTACTTTCGAAGGATGAAACAATGTTGTAATAACAGTTTTATAGTCATATCTGATAAAGGAGCTGAGAAAATAATCTAAAAAAAAATGCTTTTTTTTTTTACCTTCTAAAGTAGACTAGTACCTTAAGGTGAAATGGTAAATGTGCCCTGAGGCTGAGAAAAATAACTGTCTTAAAGTTTTTTTTCATTTTCTCTCAGGTAACAGATTTTGAAAACGGTTGGCTTCTGCTTTATTGTAAGAGGAACAAGCCAAGGATCTTCTTTTTTGCATTGAGTATCCAACAGACGAGAACGGGGGGAGAGCAGTAGCCGTGTGGGTCGAGCGCGGCTTCGCAAGTTGCGGACCCGGGTTCGATCCCGGCGACACCGCTGAAAAAATGTATCGGGTTTTTTCAAGTGTTTTCGGCTGTAATCCCCGGTGGTTTGGACACCACCTTAAATAAGTTTGTCCCAATACGTCATTGCGATGGGTGGGAGTCGTCACACGGTTTCGGGGGTGTCATCCGCGCGGTCCTTATCACGCGGATGTCTATCTCTTAACCAAGTGAACGGCCGACTCACCAGATCGCAATGGAGGAGGTAGCTGCCCAACCAACCGTTGGTAGTCGTGTGAGAGCCTTCTCGCATTGCTATCAAGGGAATTAGGTAGGCTACTGGCTGTATCGGTAGAGGCCTTCTGCAGTTTCCCTCCACCCTCGGCAAAATTGCGATACAGCTCGGAGTTGAGGTGTAATAGGTTCGGGACTGCAGCCCGACCTGAAATTGTTGATGTGAGTGGCACAGGCCTTCTAAAGAGGGCGAGCCATACTAGGCTAAAAAAAAAAAAAACAGACGAGAAGGAAATGTGATTTTTACCGAACAAGTCTTGTGTTGTTTTACCTGAGTGCAAAAAATTTGTGGACGATATTATCATCGGTGGCACATTATCTACCTTTTTTTTAAAGTTATATTTCAAATTTTTGTTGAATTAAATTAAATTTCGTTAAATTATTTTACTTATGTGGTTTAAAAAAAGGTTCTTCTCTATTTTTGCTCTTTTTACCGGAACAATAACCCTCGCGAAAAGAAATTGTTTTTTTACCTCTACAGAACTAGTGTTGAACACAGCAAAAAGGCGTTTTTAAAAATTTCAAAATCTGATCATCAAATGATCTTCCTGCTTACATATTTTTTGTACAAAGAAGTAGAAATTGTTTCGACGATAGCGATACGTTTTTTTTTTTGCATTGAATGATCGGTATCAAAATTTTCGTTATCTTGAACTTTCCTCTTTCAATAATAGTCTTTTTTCTGAGGCCAGAATTGATAAGAATTAAATAAAAATTCAATTGAATAAACAGCGTTTCATTGAAGGTTATAAAACAACGTTATACAAAATTTCACCCTGATAAAGTAGTCAAAAATAAAATCGCCGGGGATTCAGGTTCAACAAAAACTTGAATGTTATCACAAAACATTTATCTATGGTAGTATTTGTGATATTAAAATTCCTAGATTAAGGGCGGGGTAAAGTTAATTCGGCGAAAGAAAGGCATGTTTTTAAGATTTTTTTTTGGCGTAACGGATAGTGTTCGTTTATTGGAAAATTTACATATCATAAAGTAACATTTGAACAACATTCTCCCAAATTTGCATTGCAAAATATTCAAAATTGAGCGAGTGAAAATTAAACCCCGGAGGTGTCTCGAAAAAAAGTTGGTTTGCGGTGTACACCATAACTCGCAACAGAATCATCTGAAACAAAAAAATCAAAATGCATTTGTTGAAGGAGATGTTTCTCGAGGTAATGACAGGAGGATTTTTTTTTCGATTTTTCAATTTTTCGTAGCACTTGGGAGCCAAAAACCCGATTTTCGCTAAAAAAAAGCCGGCTAATTTGTTGTTGAAAAATTAGGAATTAAAAAAAAAAAAAAGCTCTCGACAATATCTGGTGAATTATGTGAAGAAGTACTGTGCAAAATTTCAAAGCGATCGGTCTAGTAGATTTTGAGTTATCTAGTACACGGACTTCAAATATGACAAGTCTCAGAAAAACGGTTTGAAAAACGCAGAAGAGTTTGGTCGCTTAGTGCTCATTGCACATAAATTTGAGAACACTTCTCGATTGCATAAAAATCTGAGAAAATTCATGCATATTAAAGGTACTCAAAAGATTAATTTTGCATAATAATAATTCCAAAATGTTATTAACAAAATGATGAAAAAAAAAAATTGGTCAACAAATTTCCCCGCAACCCAATTTGGCAATAGACGTTCAAATACTCATAACTTCGTCAATTTCACTCCGATCGACTTGAAATTTTAACACAATATTCTTGAGATATTATGCATTCATTAATGAAATTAAAAAAAAAAAATTTTTAAACAAATTTTTAATACTTTACCCCGCCCTTAAAAAAAGCTATCATTCCCAAAAGTCAGAGTGGGAAAATTGTACAAACTTTTGCTTATACGAGGTCCATTCAGCCGGAAAAAGATAGCACAATTATCCCGACGGAAATCACAGGGAGGACATCATTTTTCTCTAACCGCTCTAGTTTAAAGTATTTATGTTTACATAAATTAACTTATCGGCAGTCGATATAATTGATCGAAAAGGAGAGGAAGGGGCTCCATTCGGACCATAAAAAATCAGGCACGACGAGATTGCGTTTATATATACGAGCAGACACAAGCGGAAGACTGATCGATCGATTTTCAGCGTTGACTCGGAGATCATGAACCTTTATACCATCTAGGGTCGTGTAAATATTGGTTTTCGTAGGTAAACTACGCGAAAAGCGTCGGTGATGACTTCGTCGATCTTGAGGATGCTGAGAGGAAATTCAACAGACATAGACAACTTGACGTTGTCGTCTTCGTCGAGTACGTCGACGTAGTCATGTGAAGGTGCTGGGTTCGGCTTCAAGAGAGGCCGTCGAAGTTTCGTACAGGAGTCAAGGGGAAATGACGAGAGGTATATCTTACGAGGCACGTGGACCAATTCCCCAACGAGTGTTCATAGAAGCATCCATGCATCGACGATCCCGGACTCTGCCGAAGACACATCTTCTCGAGCGTAATCTCTCTAGCAGGTAGTCACCTCGTACAAATATCAATATATATGGGGCATTCCGCATCAAATCACGCGGTCATCGGCCTGACCCCCTCGGATTTTGATGTCCAATGAATTGTGGGTTTCGTTTGGCCCAAAATATGATCTCAAATTAAAAAAAAAATTTATGTCATTTTTTAGGGGTTGCCCGAGCGAAAAATTATTAAATTGAGGGAAAACACAAGGGGGGCTTTTTTTAAATTATTGAATTTTTTTTTCTCAGAAACTAGGACCCAACACAGAAATTTTCATCGTAGTTCGATAATGGGACAAAAATAATTACTATTTTTATTTTTGTATTTTCATTTATTTATTTTTATAATTTTTTATTTTAATTGTTTCTTGTAGTGAGAATAACAACGACAAAAATGTTTTCTTCATTTTTTTTCTTGGTTTAAGAGTGAAACGACAACTTTTTTCGAAAATTTATTAGCCTCGACGACCTCCAAAAAACCAGATAAGTTATTAAAAAATTTTAAAAATAGTGATTATAATTTTAAAAAAAATAGTGATTATTTTTGTCCCATTATCGAACTATGACGAAAATTTCTGTTTTGGGCCCGAGTTTCTTTGAACAAAAATTTAATAAGTTAAAAAAGGCCCCTCCTTGTGTTTTTCCTGAATTGAATGATTTTTCGCTCGGGCAACCCCTAAAAAATGAAATAAAAATTTCAAAAAATTTGAGGTCATATTTTGGGCCAATCAAAACCCACAATTCATTGGACATCAAAATCTGAGGGGGTCAGGCCGATGACCGCGTGATTTGACGTGGAATGCCCCATATACATAGATCCAGGAAAGTATAGACGAACGATTCCCTGCGCCTGTTTGCAATATTGATTGGGACCGAAACCCGAAATATCTACGAAACGTTGCGGCTGAGCCGTAGTCCTTCGACATCCATCCAAGTGATCCTTAAGGTAGTCCTTGCCTCGAAGTCAAGCCAATGGAAATAAGATTTTTTAATTTTTTCCTAGTCATTGCTTTATCATTTATAGTAGTTTGACTTTTTTCATAAAGAAATGAATTTTAATTCGTAATCGGGGATTGTGACAATTTTTCAGTGAATTTGTAGAATATTGATTGATTATTGAAATGAGATCTTACTCGTCCAGATCGTACGAAAATTACACATTTGCATTCACCAAATAGCCGTGAAAATATAGCCACAGGTTTATTGGTGTGAACTAAGCATTTTTTTTTAAATTATTGTTGGGTCATTCCATGTCCAATCGACCAATAGTTGGAGTCGACTCCTTTCAATTTCGATTAAATTTGGTTAGAACTTTTCTTTCATCATGAAACGAAGTTCTACCAGAAGAAAATATATATATTTTTTTTTAATTTAGAATTTCACCATTTTTTCAATTTTCCAAGTTTATTTTTTTTAAATATCCCGAAAACTATTATAGTTACGAAAACAACGTTCTGGGTTTTTCTCAAAGAGTATACTTGAGATTTAAAAAAGAGTATACTTGGTGAAAAAAAAATATTTCAAACAAAATTTTTGAAAAATGACGAATTTGGAGAATTTGAAATCGTGATAATTCACGATCAACATTAAATTTTGTGTTCAATTTTTTCTATATAATATCTTGTAAAAGATCCTGAAATTTTCAGAAAGGTGTTTTTGTTTATTTTAAAAAATATAAATTTTTGAATTTTAGTAAAATTTTTTTTTGTTACCGTCCAGTTAAGTAAAGTTTAACAATCATGTAATTTTGTAATTTTGAGCAGTAAAAATTACATGATTTCTCAACTCTACTCAACTTCGAGATAAAAGAGAAAAATTTTTTTTATCAAAATCTCAAAAATTCATATTTTTGAAACGAAAAAAAACCCCTTTATGAAAATTTCAGGATCTTTTGAGATCAGTACAAAGTATTATATTTAAAAAATGAAACAAAATATTCAATGTTAATCGTGGATTTTCACGACTTTGAAGAATTCAAAATTCTCCGAATTCATCATTTTTCAAAATTGTTTTCGAAATATATTTTCTCAAATAGTTTTTCAAATATTTTTTCCGAATATTTCGTTTTTCCTAGCTCCAAGTATACGCCTTAAGACGAACTCAAAACGATTTTTTTGTGACTATAGTTTTTGAGATATTTAAAAAATAAACTCGAACAATTGAAAAAATGATGAAATTTTGAATTTTTCATAACTTTCGAAAAAAAATGTCTAATTTTTTTCCTTTGGTAGAACTTCGTCTTATGATAAAAAAAAACTTCTGAGCAAATTTCATCGAAATTAAAAGCCCACAGGGAAATTTATATATTTAAAATATATGCAAAATTGCGTACGAAATATATTCAAAATATAATTACCGTATATAAATGAATGTATTTAAAATATATTTTTTATAGATGTGTAATATATTTATTTGGATAGATTTTGCCGCTTTTCGCATATGTACGTATATTTTAAATGTATTTAAAATATATTTCAGATATAAAAAAAATATATTTAAAATATATTTTAGATATATGTACAATGTACGACACATACATACAATATATATTTTATATATATGATGCATACATCTGAAATATAGATTAAATATATGTTGCATGTATTCCAAATATAGTTGAAAAACGGGCTGCATACATCCCGAATATGGGTTGAATATGCGATACCCGTGTAGAAATTTCCAAAAAATCGGAAATTGTCTAGGAGAATCAAATACAAAAGTACGAGTTCATGAGACGCCGGCAAGAACTCCGTATATGGCTTCATTTACGCCGGACTTCTGTTAGTATTCCGTTCTCGCGCCCGCCTTTATAAGCATACTCGTCGCATCCTCCGTATGGGGGTTCAGCGAATACCACTCTGCGACATCTCGCGGCGAGTTTGGAAACTATCGCGACGCTGCCTATACGTTACGAACATGTGGCAGGCGCCCAATCGCTTGTTCTCGCGGGATAAACATTATAATGTAAATAATAATGAAAAGTGTGAACACAATAAACTTAAATAATTTAATAAATATTATGTTAGTTAGTTAGTCATGTTACCATATATGTTGCAAATGTATCAGCATATATTAAGAATATATGTGGAATATATGAGAGATATATGTAAATTACACCTATCTCTCATATATGTTGCATATATCAGCAGATATTAAGAATATATGCTAATATCTATGCAACATATATGTGTGGATTAAAAATATATGTACATATATTCGAAATATATCCACATATATTTTGCGTATATTAAAAATCTATAAATTTCCGTGGGGGAGGGGTTGATTACGACAATTGGTCGATTTGTCATGGAATGACCCTGTTAGATATTTATTTTAACATTCAGAAGAAACTGCTGCACCAGTTTCTTCTTCAATCTTTTGAATTCTTACTACTCGAGTGGCTTGACTGGACCGCAAGGACTACCTTGATCAAACATCCTAGCAGAGGTCATCCTTAACACTAATTAGGAAAAGATTGACCAACAAAAACATGGAAAGTGAACCAATTACATGACTCAATACGCTAAAATCTTGTGGTACAAAGTGACGAAATGAACTGGACTTTTCATGCTTGAAAACCTTCAACAATAAGATTCGACCGTAAGAAAATGATGTTCTGGCATAGTGCAAAGTTACTTTTTACCGAGCACTGACTGAACTTGGACTTATGATCCAGCAAGTGCACCCACAGAAAAGATTTATTTGGACAAATAAAATTTGCTTGAAACAAATAAAATTTCTTATTTAAATATGGGCCTAATACGGTTTTATTAGTATCGAATATTTGGATTTATTCTAATTCAAGCTCACTATTTCTTAGCTTCTTTTATTTGGCCCTAATGAAATATTTATTTGCCTGCAATAAATAAGTTACTTGCTTCAAATAATAAATTATTTGATAGTAATAACAAATTTATTCAAAAATGCTCTTCTTGAATTTATATTAGTTGCCACTCATAACTTTTTATTTGTTGCAAATAAAGAATTTATTTAGTCATGACCATCTGTTCCATGATCCTCCATAACCTAAAAATTTGGGACTCACGATTAATATGGAAATATGGGAATAATATGGGAAATTAGGGAATTCTGATTAATATGGGAATATTCGAGATCATCCTATTTTTGGGTGTGAATAACTTTTTTGGCCAATCAGTCTTGGTTGTTTGCTCACTCGTGTGAATCATGCATGTTAACAGCCTATTGACTTTTGAAGATGTCGATATATTCTTCGAGCCCCGAATCGCAAAGAAAATCTCGCGTTTCCTCGTCCATATCACAATATTTCACTAAAATCACAAAATCACGTACAAACGGAAACTCGTACATACACATGAATATGCCAACTCTGGACTGCTGAGCGTTGCCACGCCGGCGGGCGACGCCATATTGTGCGCGCAGTACGACGCAGCGCACATTTAATAGTATCGTACGAAATTTTATTGTACGAGTGCGCAAAGTGCCAGTTTGAGCACGCGCAGCGTGCGCAAAGTGGCACTTTGCGCACGGAGTGCAATAAATAAATTTTATTTGACGTAAATAAATTGCTATTTAAATTTTGTATTTCAAATAGATCATTTATTTGATGTAAGTAAATCGCTATTTCGACGAACCAATATAAATATGGTATTTATTCGGCACCAGTAAATAAATTTATATATTTGTTTCAAGTGTATGACTAAATGGCATGACCAAATAAAATCTTCGTCAATATAAATAAATCCTTATTAATTCTAAATAAAATTTTCGCAAATATGTGAATTTATTTGATTCTAATAAATTTTTTCTGTGGCTGTGGGAATTGTACCGCTGGAATGCCGATGATAAAGGGATGACGACTGACTCAGAAGCGGAAAGTCTAGACACGTGCTCAAATATAGTGCATAGACAACGCAATGAAAAATTCGACGACGCTAGAGCGAGTGTCACCGCACTGATAGTATCGATGAATAATCCTCCTTCCGTACGTGTGTTCACAGAGGCATTCATGCATCCCAAATCCGTACTTTTCTAAGCCCGGGCTCGTCGTCAAAGTATTTATTCCATTCCATGACGAATTCTGTTGAGCGTGGTATCAATTCACAAATAGTTAGTTCCCAACTCGACTATACAAAACCCGCTAAACTTGCCCATTGATTTCTGCAAATGAAGAATCTAAGGAATGGATAATGTATATTAAATTTTTCAATTCAAGACATGATTTCACGACACAAAGCAGCATGGCTTGAGGTTCTTTTCTCGGCTGAGATATCTTTCGATCATTTTAATGTTTATCTTACTTTTTACTTTATTCTTATTATTATTTGGATAATAAGGAGAGCATTGAAATTACTGATTTACCTTTGAGAAAACGTAAATTAAAGGGATCAGTGCTCGTCGTGCCCGATTTTAATTTTGTAGCTTACGTGAAACTTGTTACAATCGAATCGGTTGTACAAAAAAATATTGAAAACTTTCAAAATCAAGGAATTGAGATTAACCTAGATTAAGAGGCTCAGTGAGAGAAATAGCGTATTGCAGAATTGCCGATTTTTTACCACTCATTCTTAGTTAATGCAAAGTTAAAATTAATTTGATAGGCGAGAAAAAATAGAAATTCACAATAAGAAAGGAACAAGAAATGACACAGCGTAGATTAAAGGGACCAATAAATATGTCGCGTGCTGGGGAATTGCATCGCACATTCCATAAGTGTGCAAAGTAGTCTGATTTTTTACCACCTTTCTAATTAATTGAAACCTCGTTACTACATTGAATTGATGATCCAGGAAAAAATGGAAACAAAAAAAAGAGGAAACAAATTAACCAGATCTACTAATTTATCATCAATATGATATATCTTAAGGGAGTATTCTGGTCTAGAATTTTGGAAAAATCCATTTTTTTGCATGTTCTTAAAGTTTAGACCTTTAAGAATATATCCTTAAAAAGAATTTTTTTAGTTCCAATCATTTACGGAGTTATAGCTATTTTAGTGACGCGGCAACTATACCCGTCACGTAGGAGCGCTACTTCGAGGGGTATTCTAGTTTATGATTTTGAAAAAGATCGATTTTTTTGCATGTTCTTAAAGTTTAGACTTTTGAGAATATATCCTTGGAAAGAAATTTTTTAATTCCAATAATTTAAGGAATTATAGCTATTTTAGTAACGCGACAGCTACGGAGTCACGTCGGAGCTGATCGGACTAAAGACGTTTTTCTCAAAACTTCTTTTCTCAACACGGCTGACATGGTATCTCAAGTTCCACTCTACCGATTTACATCAAATTTTTTACCGAAATCTTCAATATATAAATCTCCATCACCCCTACTACTTTTGTATCGAAAAACTATTGTAAAAAATTAGAAACTATGAAAAAAGCGTCGAAAAACGCCTTTTTGGTTCAGACAGCCGCCATTTTGCGTTGTTTTTCCATTTTCTCTAAGGCAGGGGCTATAACGACATTCCTAAAAATTGAGAATCTTTTTTAAAATATTGTATCGGATGACTAGAAAAGTTGCGATTGTGTCAGTCAGCACACCCCTTTTTTTAGCCCCAACTTTACCAGCTTATGAAATTTGATTTTTTTCGCGATTTTTTTTGTTTATTGTCAAAATAGTAATAAATATGTTATAATAAAAGAATGGTAAAAATATGTTTGTTTTTTTTTAAATCTAGCTTGACAAGTTCAAAACGTGTATGTCTCTAGACCAGAATATTGCCTTACAGGGATATAAAGGTCTCGATGAACAAAAATCGTGTATCAGAAAAACTGCATATTGCGTAAGTGTGCAAACCCTTCTCATAATTTACCACCTTCTTAATTAATGCAACCTCAGTTACCATCATTATCCGCGAAGAAAAAACTATAATTTTGAAACAAGGAAGAATCTTTTTCTATGTCGATCTCGTCACAGAATCGTTTTCGACATAATACTTCTCGACTGTGACACGTGAGAGAGCCAAAGACCGAAGCCCCCCACATCCTTTTGTGTCATCCCGCTCTCGGGTACTTGTGCCCGACAAAAGACGAGAAGTGTACTTGAGGTATGGGAGAGAACAGGAAAATTGAAACTGGGACATTGGCAGCATTACAGGTATATACATTCGACGAAGAATAAGGAAGGGCGTCGAGGGAGTGAGTGAGATTTCATCCAGGAAGATCGGACGTTGTGCTTCTCCGTACGTAGGACATATACACGGTGTCCCAGGTTTGAATGTCAATACTGTGAGGGTAGATTTCTGGCGTAATATCAAGTAGAAAAGTCCTTTGCCATTTTTTGATATTTTAAATCCCTGAAATGTTATTAATTTTTTTAAAAAGCCAATGAGATGCGCCCATTGAGATGAGCCGTGATCCCTCCATGCCTAACCTTCGCGCATCTCATTGGCTGATTCAAAAAATTAATAACAATTCAGCCGTTCAAAATATCAAAAAATGGCAAAGGACTTTTGTATTCGATATTACGTCACGGATCTACCCTCACAGTCTTGACATTCACCCCTGGGACACCCTGTAAATATAAATATATATACATATAGCGAAGAGGGTAAAAGTGTCATAGAGAAAACGAAGTACACACACACACGCACACACACACACACACACACACACACACACACACACACGCACACAAGAGGGTACAAACTAGCAGGTGTCGAGTGCTAATCAAACGCAGTGTGGCGTAACGAAATTAAAATGGCCCGTGTGCACGAGACTGACTTTCGAGATCGTCTATTCTCTCGCTTATCCCAGTTCGCAGAATGAGATTACACGCGACAGTCTTTGTAGTTTCACCGTGCAGCTTGTCATTATTTTACGGAGCTTATCGCAAAGGACCTTAAGACCTCATAGTGAAAACACGACAGACATTTTGCCACGAGGAAACACTACTAAAAAAAAATTGCAGAATGAAAGATGAAGAATGTTAACGCCGTGGTAGATTACCGATATTTGAGAGATCGAAAGTGATAGACAGGGCAAAAGGGAATAAAGGAGATATTACAGAAAAGATGGTTGCAAATGCAGAGGAAAAGTGACGCATTCATCATTAAGGTACGAGTGTTTATAAATTTTCTCTGTCGCAATCCGTATAGAGTAATACTTTTTTTTGAACCACACCGATTTTCTCTATCTTCGATGGTGCACGTCGATAAAGTTCGACGCTTTTCACTCTACATGTGTACTCCATCGACGATCAAGATCTCTCTCTCACTCTCTCTCTCTCTCTCTCTCTCTCTCTCTCTCTCTCTCTCTCTCTCTCTCCGTCTCCCTCTCTCTCTCTCTCTCTTTCTCGCTGTCACACACACACACACACACACACACACACACACACACACACACACACACACACACACACACACACACACACACACACACACACACACACACACACACACACACACACACGAACACACACACACACACACACACACACGCGCGCGCACGCACGCACGCGCACACACACACACACACACAGACACACACGCACAAACACACACACACACGCGCGCGCACACACACACACACGCGCGCGCACACACACACACACGCGCGCGCGCTCACGCATACACACACAACTTCTCTCCCTACTTTTCCGGTAGTTTTCTTGATGGCTCATTCTCTCTCTTTCTCTAATACTTCTCTTTCCATCCGACTATATCGGCTCTGACGTCGAATCGCACGATAACGAGCGATCGGCGAAACTGCACTTTCGCCGGATGGCATCGAGAGCGCCATTGTCGTGAAATATTGTGGATAACGATTCTGGAGAAGCAGCAGTGAGAGGGATCAAGCGGGGAATATAGGACGTGTAGAGGATGGCCTCACAGATATATGTAAGGAGGCTCTTTCACGAATCGATCAAGGAATCATTATCGTGGTTCTTCTTTCCGAGCGTTGCGTCAATGTGGAATCGTCCAAATGCCCTCGTACAGTCACTCGAAAGTTTATCACTCGAGTTTATTGATAAAAAATGGGGTTTCTTGCCCAGACGAAAGGGAAGTATGTTCGAGATCTACTTGAGAAATTTTATGAAGGTTATGAAGCAAATGTAGGAATTATATTTTTATGCCAGAAATACACTGCCGTCCAAAAGTTTGGAAACACTTGTCCCGATTCCGCGTACCACAAAAAGTTTTACTGCTCTTGCAGAAAAGAAGCTATTTCAATTGAACAAGCGGCGTTTCATATAGGGAACTTTATTCAGCTTCATTTTGCTTTGAAACATAGTCATTGGCTTCTTTTTTGGCGTCGAAATTTTGACGCACGACCCACGGTATCTTTTTTAAACTATTTTTATAGGCGTGAAAAACTTGTGGGAAGGAGTATGAGCTTTAACTTTGTTTTTTAAAAAGTTTCATACGATGTTTTCTCGCAAAAATATTTAATTTTTTATATATATATAATAAATCAATACAGAGGGTAAAAAGTTGTATATAATTATTCTGAATTCAATGAAATTTTTGTCTCATCGCAAATTCATATTTCCCACAGGCAAAAATTTTTTTTTAACTTTAAAATTTCACATCTCGGCTTCAAGTCAATGTGCCAAAATGAACGACACATATTCTTGTAAAACATTGAACGCTCTACAAAAAAGATTTACTACGATTTTTCGATAAACTCACTCCTTCAAAAGTTATTCACGGTTAAAGTTAAATTTAGAGTAAATTTCACTTTTTTTTTTAGTTTCCTACAAAATGTTGAAACTTATTAGTAAATATCGTGAAATCTTGCTTGAAACAAAAGTTCAAATTTTATTAACATAAATGACCTAATTTTGAAAGATACGACCAACAGTAATTCACCCTTATTTACAGTTTAATATAGATATACATTAGACCGTGAATAACTTTTGAAGGAGTGAGTTTATCGAATAACCATAGAAAACCTTTTTTGTAGAGCGTTTAATTCCCTACAAGAATACGTTTGATTCGGTCCATAGACTTAAGGCCGAGGTACAAAATTTCAAAGTTTGAAATTTTTTTTCCTGTGTTATTTAAATGGGTAATAGAAATTTGCGATGAGACATATCTAAATATTTATATTAAGAGCTCTGCTTTCGACAGGCATCTTCTTTCACCTCCCTGAAAGTATTTAATATGTTATTTCGAAAAACAAAAAATAGTCCTTCTTTTGAATCAGCCCAATCTTCATGGACGTTATTTTTTGCACGCTCCTGCGGTAAAGTTAACGCGTTCGATGGATCAAGTTCGTGGACCACGTGAAAAACTCCGAGAGCCAATGTATCTTCGGTGCACACAGACCCACGTTGTTATTCAGCAAGTACTGAAAGCAACCGCCTATATGCGTGCACTTAGTGTGCACTCACTGTTGCGTTCCGCGTCTGGCCTCTCCCATTCACTCTGTTTCGCTGCTCTTAACTCTCGCTCCTCTCAGGCCATTCTTTCTAACTCTGTCCTCTTTCTCCGCCGCCAAACTCTAAATGTTTCCTGCCCTCTCCCTCCGGCACATCCCATTTTATCCTCCTCCTCTCGTGATAGGTATACATTATACGCTGTTCGCGTGGGTAAAAATTCTTTCTACCTTACCGGCATAATCCCCGTGATCGAATGCGCCGGTTTTCATGGTCAGGGGCTCTACCGTATGCGTATTTGGTACTATATTGCGCGTGTACGCGCAACAGTGGCGAATCTCCTTCCACATTCTCAGGCCCTTTCGGACCGCGAAACCGCGCACATTCAAGGGAGGAACCCCCACGGAAATTTATATATTTTTAATATACGCAAAATATATTTGGATATATTTCGAATATATGTACATATATTTTTAATCCGCACATATATGTTGCATATATATTAGCATATATTCTTAATATATACTGATATATTTGCAAGATATATGAGAGATAGGTGTGACTCACATGTATCTCCCATATATTCTACATATATTCTCAATATATGCTGTTATATTTGCAACATATGTGAGAGATAGGTGGGACTCACATGTATCTCCCATATATTCTACATATATTCTTAATATATGCTACCATATATGCAACATATATGGTAGCATAACTAACTAACTAACATAATATTTATTCAATTATTTAAGTTGATTGTATTCACACTTTTCATTATTATTTACATTATTATGCCTATCCCGCGAGAACAAGCGATCAGGCGCCTGCCACATATTCGTAACGTATAGGCAGCGTCGCGATAGTTTCCAGACTCGCCGCGAGATGTCGCAGAGTGGCAACCGCTGAACCCCCATACGGAGGATGCGACGAGTCTGCTTATAAAGGCGGGCGTGAGAACGGAATATTAACAGAAGTCCGGCGTAAATGAAGCCATGTAAGGAGTTCTTGCCGGCTTCTCATGAACTCGTACTTTTGTATTTGATTCTCCTAGAGAATTTCCAATTTTTCGGAGATTTCTAACACGGGTATCGCATATTCAACCCATATTCGGGATGTATGCAGCCCACTTTTCAACTATATTTGGAATACATGCAGCATAGATTTAATCTATATTTCAGATGTATGCACCATATATATATAAAATATATATATTGTATGGATGTGTCGTACATTTTACATATATCTAAAATATATTTGATATATATCTAAAATATATTTTAAATACATTTAAGATATACGGACATATGCGAAAAGCGGCAAAATCTATCCAAATAAATATATTACACATCGATAAAAAATATATTTTAAATACATTTATTTATATACGGTAATTATATTTTGAATATATTTCATACGCAATTTTGCATATATTTTAAATATATAAATTTCCGTGTGGGAAACCAGTTTAGACGGATCAAAAAATCGATTTTTTTTTATTGCATGAATTGTTAGTGTAACTATCCAAGAATATGTGGTCAAAATTTCAAAGCAAAATTCGCATTAGTTCGAATGCTATGAGCACTTAAGTGACCGCCCGTCGGTTTTGGAGCGGCTCGTTGGAGACGAAGGAAGCTCGTATAGCTCGTCAAGTGGAGATGCAAGCTCAAAGTGACGCATATGAGCAAGAAGAGGGATTGCTATATGGTGCTGGAATAGCTGATTAACCGGTGAGCAGTGTATATAATTAATTACTGCCTTGAATTTCTCGTTTTCGCTACATTTTATTTCAAACGCGTTTTTCTCGAAACGACTTTTTTCGACTAGTGTACATTCTAGCTCAAAAAGTTATTGATCATTCGTTCTGAAATTTGTTGTAGATATTCTTTATTCAATTCCACGCAATATGAACCAAATTCGGGGATTATATTGTTATTAAAAATATATTTTTTTATGCAAGAAAGATGAAAAAATATGGTATAAAAACATGACATTGTGTTCAAACACCTCAAAAACATAAAATTTTCAATTTGTTTGATCACAATTAGGTTCATATCCTTAGAAAATATGTTTTTAACGAAAAAAAAAAATCTTGATGATTACAGATAAAAATTGCGACATCAGGGATGTACACCAGCCAAATGCTTGGATGGCAATCGTCCATGGACTGCACGCACTAACGCCACTATTTCCGGCGGAAATTATTTGAAAAATTTTTAAAGTGTACTTGAAAACATAAATAAAATATCCTCCAAGCTTAAACAATTTGTGATTATTCCTTCCTGGTTTAAAAAATTCATGAAAAACAGCAAAATTTCGACCTCCTAAACCGGTTTCCCCCCTTAATGACGCCATCCTCGGGGAATTATCAAGCATCCTGCACATTTTCTCACATGCTCGAGTATCCTTACCGGTGGTATTATTCATTGCAATAACAATCCTGAACGATTTTTGTCATTGTATTTATCGCACGGAGTTTTTGCCTGAATCTTCTCAGCCGATGAATGTAGGTATTTTTCAGGATTTCCTTGCGTGATAACATCCGAAGGATATCTCGATTATCATGAGATACATCTTGGATATGGTTCAAAAACTGACACTGAAAATCTCTTTAGATGCGAAAAACGGTGTGATAATTCATTGCAGTCACTGTGGGCCAAATTACCCCGGTTTTTTATTTTAGAGTTGACAAAAAATGTATTTTTCGATAATTATAAGGATTAAAAAGGTTGCAACTTTTTTGAATGAAAGTATTTTTTTAGCAATTTTTGTTTTTTTTTAGATTTTAGGAAAATATGATCTAACTTAAATTTGTACATAATGACCTTCCTTGCGCACCGTAAAATGTTTATTATACGTTGATGAATTATTTTGTTGTAATTGGATGAAAAAGTCTTATGCCGTCCATTCGGAAATTGCTTGAGTCCAGTATGATTTTTGTATAATTTTGAGAAATTGTGACGAATGTACAACTAGTTAGATTTTAGTAATGGCTTCTATAGTGTCCTTGATTCAGAATAATCGTCACAGAGATTAATTAATTCGTTGTTATAGTTTTACACCAATATCAAACGGAGGGTATTTTCGTTTATTTATTTTCAACGATAATTCACATTTTTTGTCCGATCCCCCCGAGTCTTAGATCATTTTTGTTTTTTAAAAGATAAAAGATTTAAAAAAATGATCATTTATTGCTTATTGTTTATATTTATTGTCAAAAGATATTAACAATTATACTTTTTTCTATCGATCAACAAATGGTGAATTTTTTATCGATAATCGATAATAAAAATCTACAGGGTGGACCAATAGAGTTTCGGTAAGAATAAAATGAGCCCCGAAACCCCAAATTCGGAAAAAAATTAATGATTATTCGTGCATAATATTAAACTTAAATATTATTGTTTGTTACACTTGAAGTTATTATTAATGTTGATTGGTTTATAAATATTTGTAGAAAGTATTTATAAAATTCAGAATTTTTTGCCTAATCCGAAGGAATTTATCCTCTTTGAGGACCCTAAAGGACGTCATAAACAATTTTGAACTATGGAGCGTTCGACTAAACGCCAATGAAACCCCATAAAAATATATACAAATATATGCAGAAAGTATATGCGCCATATTCACGATTGAAAAAAAGAATGTATGCGAACAATATTTTCATACACTGAAAAAAAAAATGTTGTTGAAAATGCAAAAATTTGTCTCACTCAACCAAATATTTGTTTCCAGACGTTCAACTCGATCATTTCGGTAATTCAACAAAATATACAGTGGAAGTTTTAGTTAAATCGTTGCTTGAATGGGCAAAGTTTCAGTTCAATAAAATAAAAATTTGTTACTTCGAATAAAAATGTTAACCACACAGAGAAATAAACGATTGAGCTGACTAATTATCAGTTGATTCCATATATGTATATTCTATGTATCAAAATAAATAGTTGATGCAACCCATTATTTATTTCGAGTATATAAATAATGTGATAGATGGATTAAATATTTGGTTCACGCACTAATCCGATTGATTTCAATAAACGAATATTTTGTCGAGCAAATAATATATTTAGTTGGCGCAATTAAATTTTTGGCGCTATTATATAAATAATGTGATAAATGGATTGAATATTTGGTTCACGCGATTATCCGATTGTTTCAATGAACCAATATTTTGTCGAACAAATAATATATTTAGTAGGTGCAATTAAATTTTTAATCCTGAAATTATTTATGGCTAAACATAGTATACAAAATATGTAGTATTTGAAAAATAATTCAAAATGCATATTCTGCCAACCTCAAAATGAGCGACATAAAAAAAAATAGTGTTTGCGCGAATCGTCCGATCTAATTTTACGCTCTCTCCGACGCGCGATGGGGATTCGAACCTGCGACCCTACCTACCTATCCTACTTGACGATCTAACACGCTACCTACTGAGCTACGGACTGCTTACGAACTTTCTCAACTTTTGTGGTATATGAATGGCACGGTGTGTCGAAAAAATAATGATATGGATTAAATAAATGGACTAAACAAATAAATAAATAAATTTGACCAAATTGTACCTGTAAATTGACCAAATAATTTCGTTCACCTCATATCTTATGGTTAACCAAATCCATTTGTTGATTTAATTATAGTTTCATTATTTCAAACAAATTAATATCGAATCAACTAAATTTTTATCAACTAAATGGATCAAGTTGATTTAACTGAACTTTTTTTTCAGTGATCAAATTATTATTCACAGTATTGAAATGAATAATTTTGTATTTCAACAAAATTAAATTTCGTACAACAAAATCGTTTTTTTGTTGTGAAATATGGACAACCAAATGATTTTTTTCATTTCTCATCATTATATGCCGATTCAAAAAAACATTTCGCGATAGACACAATATTATGGATCGTTTTGAATACATATACTTATTTGATTTGGCAATATAAAAAATGTTTGTACCAAACAAATTGTTTGATTGAAAATACGAAATTTTCGCTTGTTACAGCTACATTTATCTAGTTAATATAATCTAGAAATCAACAAAATATTTCTTTACGGCAACTCAGTAATGTGTAAATTGGACTAAATTGTATCTTCAAATTTACCAAATAATTTCGTTCACCTCAGATCTTATGGTTAACCAAATCCATTTGTTGAATTAATTATAGTTTCATTATTTCAAACAAATTAATATTGAATCAACTAAATTTTTATCAACTAAATGGATTTAGTTGATTTGACTGAACTTTATTCTCAGTGTACAGGTGAAACACGACGATTGGAGAAATTCTTATGCTAGATTAAGCTAAAAAAATATATATAACCTATATTTTTTGCGCCAAAATCTTCTAAATTCAACATTAATATTCTGCATATATTTTACCAATATAAATTTCCTTGAGGGACTTCGATTTTAATCTATAAAATCAATGTTATTCCGGATAATTCAATTTCCTTTAACGTCCAGTCGTTTGTATAGATTATTAACAAAACTGGGAAAAAACGTCGACCCAAATCCGTCTAGAAAATTCGTCAATTGAGAATTTATTGATCGTTTGTAATAGGTGAACTTTTAGCAATCATTATTGCATGCAATCTAACTCTGGTAGAGAGTCAACTCTCTACTGTACTGAAAAAGTCACTTCCTGAAGACGAAGCATAAAATCGCTTTCCATCGAAATAAGTTGCCCGATCATGCCGCCACTAAAGAAGCAACTTCAGTGAACTCAGAACAGTCATCCATCAATTCATGCCAAAATTGCGTATCGACTCTCGAGAAAAAAACAAAGTTTGACACCGCTAACAAACTTTTTTTTCGCTCAGCGTTTCTTCGATCCAAAAAAGTTAAGGCTTGGCTTTGTTACGTTGTTACAAAAGCCTATCCTAATAACATTAGCGACCAACTTTTTCCCCCTTCAGTAGATACGACCCTTCAACGGTAAACGATGACTCACTCAGTCAGAACCATATATCGCTATTCTTAAGTACCAAAGTACTCGAAAATTTCCGAAATTCGACACTCTCTTTACCTTTTCCGATGAACTCCGTCAATTCTGTTTATGATCCGTTGATCTAATTACATAAAACCACCCTTATAGCAAAAAACTTTCTTTTACTTCGAAGTTAATTAAGGTTGAATAATTATGTAATTATGTTATTTTGAGCAGTAAAAATTAAATTATCGCTCAACTTTACTTGACTTAGAGAGATAATTTTTTTCTCTAATTCATATTCATACATTTGAAACAAAAAAAACCTTTTTGAAAATATCAGGATTTATTAAGATTAGTACAAGGTATTATATTTAAAAAAATCGAACAAAAAATTAAAGGTTGATCGTGGATTTTCACGATTTTTTAAAATTCAAAATTCTCCAAATTATTCATCATTTTTCGAGTTTTTTTTTGAATATTTTTTTTTCGTAGCCCTAATTATATTTTTTTAAATGCACCAAAAACGATTTTTTCGTAACTATAATAGATTTCCAGATATTTAAAAAAATAAACTTGAAAAATTGTGATATTTAGAATTAAAAAAAAAAACACTTATTTTTTTTCCTTTAGTAGAACTTCGTTCCATGATGAAAGAAAACTTCTGACTCAATTTCATCGAAATTGAAAGGGGTCGATTCCAGCTATTGGTCGATCTGGCATGGAATGGCCCATATGCAAAACATTGAACTGTCGCAAGAAAATACATTGATTATATTCAGGATATATTCTCTGCTAACGTCGCATGTATTTCATTTCCATAAAAATGTTAAAGTTTCCATCATCTGAAAGCAAAGATTTGTTTTTGTCATTTTCAGTATTGCTCGAGCTTTTTTTGCGTAATTAGGGTCCTCCAAAATCTTTCAACGGACTTTTGTTTTGAGAACATACTTGAGGCGGATGAATGTTTCGAGAAAAACCTTTATCTCGCTGCATTACAACAACGATGCAAACTTCAACATCATTCAGCCAGTCGATTGTCGAAAGTAGCGAAATAAAATAAAAGAGGGGTGGCGGCAGGTTGGCAAGTGCCCTATGTGTCTCTTGTGCGGTTGAGATAACGTTGCCAGCAGAGAATAAGAGAAAGCTCACGTCTAAAGAGAATGGAAAGTAGATAGGGTGGATAGAGCTAGTGAAACGACACCAGGAACAACAGCGGAGAAGCGGTAGTCACTGAAATGTGTAACAATGCACTATCTGGGCTTGTTGGCGCGCATGTGTGTGTCTGTGTGTGTCTGTGTATGAATGTGTGTATCTGAAGCTTCTTTTACCTCGTCTCGCCGCTTTGACCTGTGGCCGTCGAGTAGTTTCCATAAATATAAATCTTCCAGGACCGCAAAGTAAAGGATCGGTGACCTTGAGTTGTAAGAAGGTGGGTTCTTCACGGACGTAATGCTTTATCATGTGTGTCGTGTGAATCATATAGTTTGCGCATGTGTGTGTGTGTGCGTGCGTGTGTGTGTGTGTGTGTGTGTGTGTGTGTGTGTGTGTGTGTGTGTGTATTTGTGTGTTTGTGTGTTGCGCGCCCTATTGCCAGCGTATTTGCTTTTGGTTCCTTCGTATGCCCCAAGGTCCTTTCAAATTGCACTTTATGTTTATATTTCCTTGTTCTTTAAGCTTGAAATCCTCATTAACATGGTTTTTACATCGAAAAATCCGTGTAGATGAGGTAAGAGACCCAATTGTTTAAGATAAAAAATATTTCTTTGACAAAAAAAATGTTTTCGAAAAAAAAATTGGGAAAAAAATTCTGAATTTTTTTTTTATTGAAACCAGAATAATTATGTACAACTTTTTACCCTCTTAGAGATTTCTCGAAAATCCAGTAGTTTTGGAATTACGCGGCATTTTATGAAGATGGGCGTTTTTTGGGAAAAATTGAATATTATAGCAAAAAAAAATTGCACGAAACTTGAAAAAAAACTAAATTAAAGCTTATCCGCCCTACAATTTTTGCAAGCGAAAAACAGTGCCCCGACAGGGCAATGCCAAGGTCGCCAGCCCTATTTACAATATGGCTGACCTAAGGCAACCCGTTGAGGACCTTGTCGGGCTTCGATCGGGCAACCCTGCAACGTCGATGCCCTGTCATGAATTGCCATAACACCGCCAGGTTAGGCCCCGACATAGCAGTGCCAAGGTTTCTAGGCTTACTTACAATATGGCTGACTTAATGCAACCCGTTGAGGACCTTGTCGGGCTTAAATCTGGATGCCCTGTCATGAATTGTCATAACCCCGCCAGGTTGGGCCGTGACAGGGCAATGCCAAGGTTGCCAGGCTTACTTACAATATGGCTGACGTAAGGCAACCCGTTGAGGACCTTGTAGGGCTTCGATCGGGCAACCCATATTTAAAGAAGTCGGTATAATGACAACAGAACCAAATCGGGCCCAAATAGGGCGAAAGTATCGGAGCCCTGATTATTTCAAACATGGCACTGACGAGGCAACCCTTTGAGGTCCTAATCGGGCTTCACGGGGAGTTAGTTCCGAGACTCGCCATGAGATGTCGCATACGGCGTGCGCTCTCTCGCATACGGAATATGCAAATAGTATGCTTATATAGTCGAAGTGGGAGCACGGGTTGTATTCGACACCGCAGAGTCAGGCCTCTCAGGAAGTCATGCCTCGAGGGTAGTCATACCCGCAAGATTTCTATATAGAAATCCTCTGCTTTATACTATTTTTTGTAAAAATTCTCTTGGAGAATTATTAATAATATTAATTAATTAATTATTAATAATGTATTATTATAATACATAATAATAATTAATAATCATAATAATGTTGTTATTATTAATGAAATAATTCAATTTTACAATCTACACATATAGTGATATTACGAACGTACTAGGGCCCTGATAAGGCTTGACCATGAGCTTGTTGTGGATTCGACATGGCAGACGTGAGGCGGTTGTAAAGGCCCTTATTCGGCAACCTTCTGAGGCCCTTGTCGAAAAAGCGTGATCGTCCATTCAGAGACCCTATTGGGCTTCCAGTCAAGGGCCCGAAGTAAATTGAGGAAAACCGATCGGGGCCTATTCGGGGCCTCAATCAAATTCACGCACGGGAACAGCTTTGAAGTCACGCGACACTAGCGCCACGCCGGCGAAAAATCTCAGCTTCCCGCGTCTATTCAAATTACGGAAATTGAAGGAAAAAAATTAATAAAAAAAAGTGACATGAATCGTCAATATTTGCCCAATAAACAAAGCTGATGAGAACATCCAGACACCAAAAATGTTTTGTTTAATATGGATTGGCGCCTCTCGGACATTTTTTTGTCGTGATAAAAAAACACGTCACTTTTAACGTCGATGTTAAACAAAAAAAAACACTACGGCAAGAAACGCGAGCAAGGTCGATTACAACGCAATCATAAATAAGTAAAATGAAAGATAATGTCAAAACGAATAATTACAATCATGAGCCTGAAAAATCAAAGCAAGGGTTGACGCGAAGATTCAGCGTGACGACGTTTTACGAGAAGAAAAAACGAGATTAACCTCCGACATTTCCATGCCCTGTGTCGTTCGTGAGAATGAACCTACTTTGCATATAGTATGTGCGTGCGAGCGAGGAGCGTGACAACGGACAGACAGTGAAGTGGCCGAGTGGCGCGCCAAGCGCCTATACGCGACAACTGAAGAAACCCGAACGATCTTGTCAACGTTTACACGGAAAATCAACAATGAAAGCATCGAAAAAAATACAAGTGCAAAGCGGAAAGAATAATTACCAACGTTGCGGTGAGATGAGGAATAGACTCATTTTTAACGCGAAAATCAACGAAACAAAAGATGAGGAATTAGTGCGAAAAAAGAACGCATCGTTCTACGAGCGCGGCGAGCGTTGGAGGAAGAACGGCGTAGCGGTGGCGCGCGCAACTAAAATTGATGCGTGAAAAATTCATTATCCTGTTACTTTGAGTGAACGTGATGAACGATTCTCAATTTTTTTTTCTCAATGAGAGTTGTTAAAGAGTGTAAACCGTTTGATAATATTTTATTTCCACAGATAAAAAATTAATTAAAATATTTGCGTGAAAAAAAACCACCCCACGCGTTTTTGGGAAGAAAATAATTCGCAACCAAATACGCGAGTTGACAATTTTTTTTCAAAGTATTTCACTCGAGAAATATATTTAAAAATATTGCATGGCGTCTCTAAAAAATGAATAGCAAAAATAACTCGAAATGCAACCAGCGCACCAAGCGGCGGAGAGAGGAAGGAGGGGCGTTCGTGAGCGCGTTAAGAACGAAGAATTAAAAAAAAAAAAGAATGAATCCATCAATTTGTACAATTGATATTAATGATTGTTAGATATATTATTGAATTTGCATATCAATATACGTGTGTATACGTTTTTTAATACGAAGAATAAGGACACAGAGAGCTCTGAGACACGACGGATGAAATGATCGCGGGCGTAACCTCAAACGCCGATGAAATTTTGAGCAAAAAAAAAGTTATTATCACGTCTCACGTCGAACGGTATTCACAAACGGCCGAGATTGGATTTTCCACGCGAAATGAGCCAGTCGGTTTTGAATCAAAGATATAACGGAGAAATGATTGAGTTTTTTTTTCAACGTGAGGATACATGTTACAGAATTTCTATTAAGTCATCAAGCGGACACTAACCTGATCCCAAATTTGATTAAATTTTCAATTTTTTTTAAGTTGCAGCTTACGTCGCAATTTTATCGATATTCAAAATACTGGAGTGGAGTTCTTTCCCAATTAAGTTTTTGAAAAATTGATAAAAGAGTGAAAACTTTAAAGGAAGAAGGATTTACAATTTAGAAGAATTTGACTTTAGAATTTTCAAGATTAAACAAATTTTAATTCTTAAGGAACATTCGTCAATGATAGAAAAAATAATGAGGAAGCAGTGTGCAAATGTTCAATTTCTTTCATCAACGGAATGCATCTGTCGATTTTCCGTTCGAACGTTCGGGGAACTTTGAATAAATTTTTTGGAACCACTCTCGTGTACTTACAAATATACGTGGGTCATTCCATGTCAAATCGACCAATAGTTGGAACCGATCCCTTTCAATTTCGATAAAATTTGGTCAGAAGTTTTCCTTTATCACAAAACGGAATTCTACCAAAGGAAAAAAAAAATTTTTTTCGAAAATTTAAAATTTCACAATTTTTTCAATTTTTCAAGATTATTTTTCGAATATCTCAAAAACTATTATAGTTACGAAAAAATCGTTCTAGGTTCATCTTAAAGAGTATACTTGAGGCTACGAAAAAAAAATATTCCGAAAAAAATTTTTGAAAAATTATGAATTTGGAGAATTTCGAATTTTCGTATATCGTGAAATTCCACGATCAATATTAAATTTTTGGTTCAATTTTCTCATTATAATACCTCATACTGATCTTAAAAGATCAATGAAATTTTCAGAAGTTGTTCTTTTCTTTAAAAAATATGAATTTTTGAATTTTGGTAAAAAAATTTATATGATTGAAAAAAAAACTACCTTTCTGAAAATTTCAAGATCTTTTAAGATCGGTACAAGGTAGTATATTTAAAAAAAAAGAACCAAACATGTAATGTTGATCGAGGATTTTTACGATTTTCCAAGATTCAATTCTCTAAATTCATCATTATTCAACATTTTTTTTCGATATATTTTATTTTCGTAGCCCCAAGTATACTCTTTAAGACGAACTCAGGACAATTGTTCCGTAACTCTAATAGTTTTTGAGATATTTGAAAAATAAACTTGAAAAAATAGTGATATTTTGAATTTTGCATAACTTCCGAAAGAATTTTTTTTTATTTTTCTCCTTTGGTAGTACTTCATTTTATGATAAAAGAAAACATCTGACCAAATTTCATCGAAATTGAAAGGGGTCGATTCCAACTATTGGTCGATTAGACATGGAATGACCCACATACGAATGGGGTATTGTCGCTAAAATTTTCACGTCTGAACCCGGATCCGCTTGAATAATTATGAAAAAAAAATTCCGAAAAGTATTCTGAAAAAGAAAAGACATGTGTTTTTTTTGTTAAGGCCGACAATTGATATTTTCCGTCGTACGATTTTAGTAAAAAATCCGAATTTTTCACTATAACTCTCCACTCTAAACACGTAGTATCTTGATAATTCGAGATCCTATCGAAAAACGCTCCAGAAAAAACTTGTTCGTTATAAAACGAGTAAAACAATTGATATTTAAAGAAAAATTGTGGGCACACGAAAGTTTGTTTTTATTTCATGAAACACAAAAAAACGTTTTTTCAGCAAGTACGCCACCTTGAATTATAAAATTAAAAAATTGTCAAAATTCTATAGGAAATCACGAAATTTTTATGATCAGCATGTGAATGGCAAAATCAAAATCCGCAAAGCTACAGCCAATCAAAGTTTCGTCTTGACCTTATTTTCGAGCCAGATCATGCAGAACTATATATTCTTGAAAAATTATACCCAGAAATACATTTGAATATTTATTTAATTATACATACGTATATTATTTCATACAAGTATGAAAGAATATACGTATGTATAATTAAATATTACGTATATTACGTATATTATTTAATAATTATATGAAATAATCTACGTATGTATACACTGAGAAAAAAATTGTTGAATGAACTAAATCTTTAGTTGCATACGCACGACTAAATATTTATTGGGTCTAACGAAATAATTAGTTTTTTGAATAATTCTGCGTCCCAGTTGACCAAAATATGATTCAGGCGAAACAAAAAATTGGGTTTGTACAACTAAATATTTAGTCATGCGTATGCGACTAAAGATTTAGTTCATTCAACAATTTTCTTTTCTCAGTGTAATTAAATAAATATTCAAACGTATTTATGTGTATAATTTTTCGAGAACATATAGTTCTGCATGATCTGGCACAAAAATAAGGTCAAGACGAAACTTCGATTGGCTGTAGCTTTTGGGATTTTGATCTTGCCATTCATTTTGGTCTTCATTCTTGCCTTGTCATTCTGGTCTTAAAAATTTCGTTATTTCCTATAGAATTTTGACAATTTTTTCATTTTATAATTCGAGGTGGCGTACTTGCTGAAAAAACGTTTTTTTTGTGTTTTTATAAAGTCAAAACAAACTTCCTCGTGCCCACAATTTTTTTTAAAAATATCAATTGTTTTACTCGTTCTTAACGAACAAGTTTTGTCCGAAGCGTTTTTCGATAGGATCTCGAATTATCAAGGTACTACGTGTTTAGAGTAGAGAGTCAGTGAAAAATTCGGATTGTTTACTAAAATCGTACGACGAAAAATATCAATTGTCGGCCTTAACAAGAAAACACGTGTCTTTTCTTTTTCAGAATACTTTTCGAAATTTTTTTTCCATAATTATTCAAGAGGGTCCGGGTTCGGACGTGAAAATTTCAGCGGGAATACCCCATATGCAATATACAGTCAAGACAAACTCCGAGTGAGTTTTCACTGAATTTTCGCGGATGTACATAACAGTGCACTGTACATCCTTTTGCGAGAGCACAGATTGTGCGCGACTAGCACCCCCTCGAGGATTAAGTCCGAGACGATATATATTCCTCCTACTTGCCGGTAAAAATCCTTTAAAATGGGGGCGGGGGAGGGGGGAGGGGAATTCGAGCCGCGCTGGTATTCTTCATCGCTCTCGGTTTCCCAGCCGGGTCTTCTCAAGGATCCCGGTGAGACGAACGACGCCGCCGCGTGCGGCGGTACACACGCGAAGACTATCCGCGAGAGAGAAGCGGAGCGAAAACGCGCGGCCCCCGGTCTATGCGCGTCTCGCGCGACGACCAAGATCGCCCGAGCTAGGTAGCACGTTTCGCTTCTTCGCTTCGTCGTTCTTCCACGGCCAATTTCCTTAATAAATGATCCCATTTCGCGCGGAGAGCGCCGCGGTTACAAAAAGCCGTCGGTGCGCCATTGAAATATCTTATATATCATCCTAACGTGAAATTAGATATTTATTGGTGACAGATGGGACACGCTGGTTCCACGGATCACGCGGAGCAATCAATCATACCGTAACACTATATGCCACGGGGTAGACTACTTCCCTCGCTTTCCCCCATCTATCTCTTTCTCGTTCTGAGCGAATCGCAAACCCAACTAGACTTCTATGTACAGTCGAATATCTACATGTATGTCTACCGATTGTATGTATGGAATATACAGTACCTTCTCTTTATGAGAGCGCTCTAAAGGATCGTTTCATGGCTAGAACTCGATATAAGAGCTCGCACGTCGTACATAGGTAGAGTGGGGGAAGCAATGAAAATCACTCGAGCCGAGGGGAAACGCTCTTATATCGATTGTATGTATGGTACATACAGTACCGCCTCTCTGTAAAAGCGCTCTACAGCATCGTTTTATCACTAGAACTCGATATAAGAGCTCGCACGTCGTACATAGGTAGAGTGGGGGAAGCAATAAAAATCACTCGAGCCGAGGGGAAACGCTCTTATATCGATTGCATGTATGGTACATACAGTACCGCCTCTCTATAAGAGCGCTCTACAGGATCGTTTCATCGCTAGAACTCGATATAAGAGCTCGCACGTCGTACATAGGTAGAGTGGGGGAAACGATAAAAATCACTCGAGCCGAGGGGAAACGCTCTTATATCGATTGCATGTATGGTACATACAGTACCGCCTCTCTATAATAGCGCTCTACAGGATCGTTTCATCACTAGAACTCGATATAAGAGCTCGCACGTCGTACATAGGTAGAGTGGGGGAAGCAATAAAAATCACCCGAGCCGACGGGAAATGCCCTTATATCGATTGTATGTATGGTACATACAGTACCGCCTCTCTATGAGAGCGCTCTACAGGATCGTTTCGTCGCTAGAACTCGATATAAGAGCTTGCACGGCGTACATAGGTAGAGTGGGGGAAGCAATAAAAATCACTCGAGCGGAGGGGAAACGCTCTTATGTCGATTGTATGTATGGTACATACAGTACCGCCTCTCTATAAGAGCGCTCTACAGGATCGTTTCATCACTAGAACTCGATATAAGAGCTTGCACGTCGTACATAGGTAGAGTGGGGGAAGCAATAAAAATCACCCGAGCCGACGGGAAATGCCCTTATATCGATTGTATGTATGGTACATACAGTACCACCTCTCTATGAGAGCGCTCTACAGGATCGTTTCGTCGCTAGAACTCGATATAAGAGCTTGCACGGCGTACATAGGTAGAGTGGGGGAAGCAATAAAAATCACTCGAGCGGAGGGGAAACGCTCTTATGTCGATTGTATGTATGGTACATACAGTACCACCTCTCTATAAGAGCGCTCTACAGGGTCGTTTCATCACTAGAACTCGATATAAGAGCTCGCACGTCGTACATAGATAGAGCAAGGGAAGCAATAAAAATGACTCGGACGGAGGGGAAACGCTCTTATATCGATTGTATGTATGGTACATACAGTACCTCCTCTCTATAAGAGCGCTCTGAAAGATAGTTTCATCACTAGAACCCGATATAAGAGCTCGCACGTCGTACATAGGTAGAGTAGGGGAAGCAATGAAAATCACTCGGGCGGAGGGGAAACGCTCTAATATCGATTGCATGTATGGGACATACAGTACCGCCTCTCTATAAGAGCGCTCTACAGGGTCATTTCATCACTAGAACCCGATATAAGAGCTAGCATGGCGTACATAGGTAGAGTGGGGGAAGCAATGAAAATCACTCGAGCCAAGGGGGAACGCTCTTATATCGATTGTATGTATGGTACATACAGTACCGCCTCTCTATAAAAGCACTCTACATGATCGTTTCATCACTAGAACTCGATATAAGAGCTCGCACGTCGTACGTAGGTAGAGTGGGGGAAGCTGTACAAATCACTCGGGTGGAGGGGAAACGCTCTTATATCGATTGTATGTATGGTATATACTGACGCCTCTCTATAAGAGCGCTCTACAGGATCGTTTTATCACTAGAACTCGATATAGGAGCTCGCACGTCGTACATGGGTAGAGTGGGGGAAGCAATCAAAATTACTCGGGCGGAGGGGAAACGCTCTTATGTCGATTGTATGTATGGCACATACAGTACCTCCTCTCTATGAGAGCGCTCTAAAACATAGTTTCATGACTAGAACCCGATATAAGAGCTCGCACGGCGTACATAGGTACAGTGGGGGAAGCAGTAAAACTCGCTCAAGCGGAACGGAGGGGGGGGGGGCGCTGTTATATCGAGAACTCGTATAGAGAGGAGGTACTGTATGGTTCATAATGTGGACTCAAAAACGTACAGTGTAAAAAATGTTATTAAATTTAATATACTTGTTATTGAAATTTCATACTCTTTTGTATATCAAATTTCACTAACAAGTATCCGAAATCGAAATAAGTAGACATCGATTTTAAGATTAACAATTTTGGCTTAAGGTAGTCGCCCACTCTGTGACAACCGAAATTTCGACGTTTTTTCATTAATTTTTTTAAATAACACAATAAAATGCGATCGCTTCGAAATTTTTACATGTTGTTATTTGTATCTTGAAGAGTACAAAAAATATTTTGCTCACTTCATTTTACATAAATTTGTTTATGATTTTGTACGTCAAAGTGGAGTCCTCAAAAAGTGCTATAACCTATAATATGCATATTTTGAGAAAAAAACGAAATAGCGGACTTCGAAGAACGAGGTCTTCGAAATCAAATTTTTTAAAAAATAAATTGTTTGAAAAATTAATTTATTATTAAAAAATTGAATGTTTCAAAGGTTAGGTATTTAGCTATGCGTCTCTAAAATAACAGTTAGAACTTTTAGTAAAATCTGTTGAATAGTTTTTAGTCAGTGCTTCTTAGAAATTTCAAAAACGTAGTTTAAAAAAAAACGCGTTTAAAGTTTTGACAACAGATTTTGTATAAAAAAATTATTCTTACATTTATCAGGTATGCCTGGTTCATAGAGCAATCCTTCCCTCTCCCAAAAGTGATCACAAAGCTCTCTTCATTTCTTCGAGAGATTTACAGTTTCCGCTGATTGCCAAACCGTAGTATTTAGTCATTTTTAATATTAACTTATAAGGTAATGGCTTTCTTCTTTTGGCTATAACTTTAAAAATATTTTAAATTTCGGTCTGAATCGTTTACAGTACACTCTTTAAATGTTTGTCTTGCGAAAAATGTAATTTAAAAAAATCGATTTTTCGAACCCGTCACAGTGGGCTACTACCGTAAATTCAGTATTTGTATATTGAAATTGAAAGAATAAACTCTGAAAATTAAAATTTATATTGGAATATTACTACACACTTATAGGATATGAAATTTAATATACTGTATATGCATAAATCACAAAAACACCAAAAATGGTGTACAAAAATGGGAGACAAGTACATTTACGAACGTATATATAGTTTTACATGTCGTTTGCAAAAAGTAGCCAAATAAATTAATAACATCGAAAGCCCCTGTCGCCAAGCACTGCGACACATTATGCTGTATTCTTTGCTCTGATTGATGTTGAAAAAAATAATCAAAAAAATAAAAAGTACTTGGCGAGTTGGTTTTTAACGGACAATAAATCAAAATGGTTTTTTTAGTGTATACGTGAACACCAGAATGTCAATATATGCTCAGTGAAAAAACTCGCCGAGTACTTTTTATTTTTTTGATTATTTTTTTCAACATCAATCACAGCAAATGATACATTATAATGTGTCGCAGTGCTTGGCGATACGGGCTTTCGATGTTATTAATTTATTTGGCTACTTTTTGCAAAGTATAATAACCAACGTGAAGTTAGGTTCGTTTCCACCTTAGGTGTCATGGCGACTCCCACAGGGACTAATAAACATAATATGTAGCCAAGAACTCGACTGAATCTATTCTCGCGAGAACAGCGAAGCCGAAAAATCAAGATATATATTTAATAGCTAAAGCTATAGCTTTCATTTTCGTCACAATCGATCGGCAATAAAAAATGGCATTCCATAGCCGCTCTAAAACACGTCTTAGAATAATATGTAATCTAAAAAATCATAAAAACTGTTTTGGAGACATTGAAAAACGCGTTGCTTAGCGTTAAAGCCTCCGTCGAGTCGAGAGTTACTGGCAGTCGGTAAATGTACTTGTCTCGAGACGCTACCGCGTGTCTGGAAAAACTTTACTTTTTTTTATGAAGTTTCAACAATAGTTTTTTACAGTGTCCATAAAAACACCACAGCTGCGGAAGTATTAGAAGTACACTGCGACCTCGATAATCGGGGTACCTCGATGGTTGCAATTGCAGCGTAGTGGGAGAAGCACCAAGCCAATCGCGTCAGGCCGCCGTCTGCCATCAGCGGCGCAGAGACGGTTCTGTGCAATGTGCGCAACCCCACTTCTTGCAAGAGCCGCAGTGTACAATGTACTTGAAGTACGAGTCACTCTGAGTATTGAATGTGCCCGAGCACTTCGAGTGGTCAGCGCTTCACGGTATTTGCACTTGAATTATTGCATTCTCTTGAACTAGGGGAAACCAATGTAAAATGATACTTCAGTGTAAAACGATCCCTCTTGGTCTCGACGAAGTACCAATACAAGGCAGTCTAGGAAGTAAATTATGCATTACCTTCAATAGCTGTGAAGTTCGCAAAGGCTGTAATAGCGGAACGCACGCTCGTACCGGTATTAAGTTCTTTAAGATAAATTAGGATTCGCGCTTTTTTTTCAGGTAATGCCGTTTTTACATTCCTAAAATCCGTGTTTACGTGTTGTTCATATATTAACTTTGTTATGTCAGTGCATGATGTTGGAGCTCACATCGTTCAAATGCAATAGAAATAATTTATTTTTTGAAAATTCCTTTTTCTTAAGAAGTTTTCAAAGTGAAAAATCGTTGAAATGTATTTTGGGGTCTTTATGAAGGACTTGAAATGCTGAATACACGAGCAAAGCATAAATATCAATAAAAATAAGAGTAAATATTGGGAAGTGCGACTCATCGGAAAGACGCATCGAAATTTTTTTTAAAATTATATTCTATTAGATAATGATAAAAAAATGAACATTAGCTCGGGGGAGGCCGATTTATTATTATTATTATTATTATTATTATTAAATAAAATAAAGGAATCTAGCTACTAGAATAGATATCCCCGTTGCGGAGTTTCTGTTGTCTTAAACAGCAAAAAACAACAGAAACTCTTCAACAGGGGATATCTATTCTAAAACCCAAATTCCTCTATTTTATTTGAAAATAAAAAAAATATATAAACAGTCGGCCTCCCCCGAGCTAATATTTTTGTTTTATCATTATCTAATATAATATAGTAAAAAAAAAAAAAATCAAATGAGCCTTTCCGATGAGTCGCATTTTCGAACAATTACCAAATAATTTAATGATGGCACGAAGCAAATGTTTCATTTTCTAAATTGTAGATGATAGTCCACAGTTTCAGTGCGCGTGAAGATATAAAATAAAAATGCATAATTTAGTAAATTTTGTTTTTTCATTCGAGGGATCATTTTACCCCGGTCTTCGCTAATTCAAGTTCAAGTGCTCTAAGTACGGGTACTTGAGGTACTGATCAAGGAATACTTTTACAAAACTTGTTGAAATAACATAACTTACTGACTTACTTACTTACAAACCGACTTACTGTGTAATTTTAGTGTCATCCGGATATAAAAAATACCTTATTTTATTTATTGATAAATTCTTTTTGAATTAAGAGAAAAATATTACCAATATGACTTTAAAAAAACTGCGTCAAAATATGTCCGTTAATTAATTGCAGTATACTGAATCATTTTGCTGCTGAGTCATTATCATACATTTTTTTTCCGTGTCAAATGCACTGAGAAAACAGTTTTTTTGTAGTAGAGAAAAATATTTAGTTGGCACTTTTACTTAAATGTTCCTTAACTGTTACAAAATTTGTTAGTCGTTAAGAAACATTTCATTTGTGTCAAAATAATGCATGACCTGTTAAAAAATATTGTTCTAATTTATTAACTTTAAAAAAATATTAATTTAATTTATTAACAGTTAAAAAATAATTATTCTCGCTATATTCAACTTTACATGTGTTAACGGTTCACCAATTCTGGTACACTTTTTTCTCAGTGCAGAAACTCAGTTATTCAAATGTACCATTGGTCACGTGAGTTCCTCCTTCAAAATGTGGACAGATCATTTTTGAAATTTTGGTACTTCATTGACTTGACATTTTGTTCAAAATGGGCAATTAACCATTCATAGTCACCTTCTTAATTTCTCGCACATTCCGCGCATTTTTCAACTGACTTCAACGTCAATCTTTCGATGCAGTTGTTTACTTTCGTTCCACCTTGTGAATTTATTTTATTTTTCTTGTCTTCCAAAGTTGATCCTTTCGTGATCTCGTTCAAATATCAAACCTGTATATTCGCACGAGATTGTCACTGTAAATTTTAACGAGAAACACGGGCATTGTACCAAAGAGGATGAGGACAAGTTTCCAGCGACGAATTCGACAATCCTCTTTCGTCCAATTTCACCCAATGCGTATGTCTGTGTTTGCAGTCCATGTACGAATGGGTGAGTGTTAGGATGTATTTGTTGCATCCCCGACCTCGTTTTAATACGACTAACCCCGTGGGAGGGATATAGCCGGGGTACTCGAAAGCACATATAGAAGGATCGACGATTTTCAAATCTCCACGGTACTCTCGAACGAAGAGCTTCGCACACATGCGCATGTCGAGCATTAACGCGCTCTTTCTATTTGGCATTCGCGTCGCGTTGCAGTTGCTGACGATATCTATCGATACAGTGGAACCTCGTTTAACCGAAGTTCTATGGAAGAAGCGTGCCTCGGATAGGTAAAATCTCGAATAGGTAAGATCTCTGTTATCCAATTTCAATGATTTTTGGATCATTTTGTTTTTTGAAAGATTTTTATTGATTATTTCAACTGTTCCCACACGGAAATTTATATATTTAAAATATATGCAAAATTGCGTACGAAATATATTCAAAATATAATTACCGTATATAAATGAATGTATTTAAAATATATTTTTTATAGATGTGTAATCTATTTATTTGGATAGATTTTGCCGCTTTTCGCATATGTACGTATATCTTAAATGTATTTAAAATACATTTTAGATATATATAAAATATATTTAAAATATATTTTAGATATGTAAAATGTACGACACATACATACAATATATATTTTATATATATGGTGCATACATCTGAAATATAGATTAAATATATGTTGCATGTATTCGAAATATAGTTGAAAAATGGGCTGCATACATCCCGAATATGGGTTGAATATGCGATACCCGTGTAGAAATTTCCGAAAATCGGAAATTCTCTAGGAGAATCAAATACAAAAGTACGAGTTCATGAGAAGCCGGCAAGAACTCCTTATATGACTTCTGTTAATATTCTGTTCTCGCGCCCACCCTTATAAGCATACTCGTCGCATCCTCCGTATGGGGGTTCAGCGGTTGCCGCTCTGCGACATCTCGCGGCGAGTCTGGAAACTATCGCAACGCTGCCTATACGTTACGAAAATGTGGCAGGCGCCCGATCGCTTGTTCTCGCGGGATAAACATCATAATGTAAATCATAATGAAAAGTGTGAATACAATAAACTTAAATAATTAAATAAATATTATGTTAGTTACTTAGTTATGCTACCATATATGTTGCATATATGGTAGCATATATTAAGAATATATGCTAATATATATGCAACATATATGTGTGGATTAAAAATATATGTACATATATTCGAAATATATCCACATATATTTTGCGTATATTAAAAATATATAAATTTCCGTGGGGGTTATTCTTAATTATCTTTACAAAAATATACTTTTCGAATTTTCTCTGGAATGAAGAATTTTCTCTGGATATACAAACCCGAGCGGAAATTTGATTCCGGCTGGGATCAGGACCATCTCAGGCTGGCCTTACAACAACATCCGGCTCTGATCAGGCTACATATCAGGCCCTGATGAGACTACATCCCGAGCGGAAATTTGGTCCGGGTAGCCTTATAAGGGATCAGGCTTTGATCAGGCGTCGGTAAAGATAGCCGGATCCGGATAGCTTGATCACGCCCGGATCCAAACAGGATCATATTTCAGTAGGCTTTAATCAGGAATCGGTAAGGGTAGCTTGATCCGGATAGCTTGATCACGCCCGGATCCAAACGGGATCATATATTAGTAGATCCGGCTACCCTTACATTATCGATGTCAGGGACGTATCAGGTGCTGCTAAGGTTTATCAGGCAAATTTGGACGATAATTTTTTTATTATAAATGTCGCTAGCCTGATATTTCCTTGATCCCAAAATGTAGCAGGAGTCAGTATACACGGCGGTGAAAAATTAATATAAATATACAATTATAAAACTCCACATTTATTTTTCTTCTCATATTACATTTTCTTATATTTATAATTTAGAACAAGACTATTCTAAATTATACAAGAAAATGTAAGAAACTGTATTGTATACCTTTTATACTAATGAATAGACCAAAGAATTAAGTACTCTATTAATGCGTGAAATCGTTTATTTTTATAAATTATTAAACTATCAGGCTATAAAAGCTGTACTTGCACACATTTTGATGCAATAATAATAATAAACAGAAATAATGATAACTTAATATGCATTTTAATATTATTAATATATTATTCTAGATCAAATAAATGTGATCAGGCTAGGACTCGTGGGCGATCAGGACTGGATAAGGCGTTTGATCCGGCTAGGATCAGAGTCGTGATCGTGGCCGGAACGGAAGTAGCGTGACGATCCTGATGTTTTCTTGATCCGTATCCTGATCCAGGCTGGATGTCATTTTAAGGCTAGCCTACATCAGGCTAGGCCCTGATCCTAGCCGGAATCAAATTTCCGCCTGGAATATCAGGTTACATGTCAGGGAAATAACGAAATACCAAAATATTATCCGGCTGGGATCTGTGCGTGATCAGGCTATCCTCACTGATGCTTGATCTGGTCCTTATCCGTTATTATAGGCTAGCCGGAACAAATGTCTGCTCGGGCTTTTGCCGGTCCTTAGCACCACCTGATCGGTCCCTGATATGGATGATGTAAGGCTAGCATGGCAATCGATGTCATACCAAAATATGATCCGGCTGGGATCTGTGCGTGATCAGGCTATCCTTATCGATGCCTGATCAGGTCGTTATCCGTTATTAGGCTGGCCGAATCGAATTCCTGCTCGGGAATGATTGAATTTTTTTTTATTAGCAATCACTGATAAAAAAAATATACACAGTGAATTCATAGAGAATCACGTACAGAATTTAATGTGTTCTGAATCACCAAAATCGCGTACGAATTAAAAAAAAAACCGAAGAGAAAATGTACTTTATTGGATTTTGTCCTAAAACGCCTCGATAATCTAGATGCATACTGTGGTGCAAAACTCAATTAGTGATTGTCTTTCGATACATAAATTCTTGTAGACAAGATTTTTGAAATTTTGCACTCTTTTGACTGGTTAAGCTTGAGGTAATTATCCCCTGGTAATAAAGTGGAACTTTGCGGTATGATTTTTTTTTACATTGGTACTTGCAGTTGATCATTTGACACTGCCGAAGTTTGAAGTGATGCCGCCGACTTAATTTGAATAAAAAAAATCTTGAATAATCATGCATTTAACGCATTTAACTAAGTTTCAATGGGAATATTTACTTTTTGTAGCTTTAGACGTGCTTTTTAATGACTGAAATTCAAGTTTAGCTTCAAAGAATTCGTGAACACTCATGAAACAATTGTGAATCCATTCCCATTGGAAAAAAGGTCCACGATCAATAGAACGAGAGAAAAAATTGAATTATGAAGGTTTCGCATAATCTAGCTTAACCAAAATCAAAGCAGTGACGGTTTATGGTTATTTATCAATGAAATTATTTTATATAAAATAGATTTTCTCAAAAAAAAAAAGAATTTCCTTTTCTATATTTTATTATAAAATTTAGGTCGTCGCAATTTCATGGAATTTAGACAGCCATCATTAACTCAAGAAAGAAACCTAAATTGAAACTCTCAAAAAAAGTAATTTTTATGATTTTCTCGGATCCATGATAAATTACTTTGGCTTAATTTATATGAGTTATGCAGGTTAAATTCGCATTAAGGAAGGGTGGAGCACAATGGCTCCCCTAAGAAATTCGGTTAAAAAAAAAATTAGTTTCTTGTCAAATTACTAACAAAAAATTAGGTCAAAAAAAAATTCTTTTTCTTCAAATTATGATAAATTTGATGTATTCATGCATTTGAAGGTCGATTCACTACATCAGGGGTAAGATGGACCATTAAAAAAAAACAAATTTTAACCTTGAAAACAATTTTTAAGATAAATAAAAGTGTATCATTTTTTTAGGGGAGGGGGGCCAACATGCCCCACCTTTCCTTACATATTTCCCACACTCACAGGCACCATTTTTTTTTGCTTAGCATTAGCAAGGAAGTTACCCCTCGATGGGAAATTATTTCCATAAACAGTGCAAGGAGGATTGAGCTATGATTTCACCAGCTCGTTTGAAAAAAAAAATCAACAAAAATCTGTTGAAATTAAGATTGAAAAGTAACCGAGATCCGGATCTTTCTTGCTCAGCACGTGGTTAACGCACTCCGTGTATCGGGCATATGGAGAAAGCAAGCTCGCACGCACATCTAGGATGTTCTGCTAGACGATTTATACAAACTCGTTGACCCCAAGATCAGGAGCAGGTCAGGGACGCGAACGTGCGTTGTCTGACGCGTTAAAAAAAAGGTGCCGGAGATAAATTAATCTCGCAATTCCCCGCAGCATCGTCAGAATCTCTTTCTCTGGTTGTACCATTCTCCATCCTTCTGTATCTCTCGTCACGCTCGGTAGCATCATTAACAAGATTGCAATTTATAACTCGGTAGTACTGTTTGTCTGCGCACTCTGCGGCGTCCGGGCTCGTTGTGTAACGTTGACTCGGCAGTCTTGAGACTTCTTATCTCCCCATCGTGTTTATGTCCGTTGACACGCGATAGGAAGCAACTGATAACAGGATAGACAGACAAGAGACAGATACGTACAATGTGTATTCTCTTGTTTGTGAGTTAAAATTTATGATACTAGGGTAACCCACCGCGCGCTGAAGCGCGCGTACAGGGTTTTATTTGCGCTGCAGCGCCCAAATTACAATATTCAAAACAACTGTCAAACTGTTAGGACACATCTGTCAAACTGTCCGACCAATCACAGCATGAATAAAACGGTGACAACAACCAACTTCAGGCGTTCCTCACCAACTTTTTAGAAGAGGCCTAGGGTTACCCACCGCGCGCTAAAGCACGCGTACAGGGTTTAATTTGCGCTGCAGCGCCCAAATTACAACATTCAAAACAACTGTCAAACTGTCAGGGCACATCTGTCAAACTGACCGACCAATCACAGCATGAATAAAACGGTGACAACAACCAACTTCAGGCGTTACTCACCAACTTTTTAGAAGAGGACTAGGGTTACCCACCGCGCGCTGAAGCGTGCGTACAGGGTTTTATTTGCGCTGCAGCGCCCAAATTACAACATTCAAAACAACTGTCAAACTGTCAGGACACATCTGTCGAACTGACCGACCAATCACAGCACGAATAAAACGGTGACAACAACCAACTTCAGGCGTTACTCACCAACTTTTTAGAAGAGGACTAGGGTCACCCACCGCGCGCTGAAGCGCGCGTACAGGGTTTTATTTGCGCTGCAGCGCCCAAATTACAACATTCAAAACAACTGTCAAACAGTCAGGGCACATCTGTCAAACTGACCGACCAATAACAGCATGAATAAAACGGTGACAACAACCAACTTCAGGCGTTACTCACCAACTTTTTAGAAGAGGATCAAGGGTACCCAGTCAGCGTCAAAACGCCGATTTTCGAACATAAATATAAATGTTCGTAGGATTGGTGTAAACTTCATCAATGATCTATCATTTAACGAATCAATTGTAGAAATTTTTGGCTTTAATTAGAACCCTTAAGGTGCAGTGGCACCTTAAATAAATTTTTGAGTTTCACACGCTGCGCACAATCCTGACCAAACCGCTTGATGGATCTTATCCTGCGACGTCTCATTTTCTTTGTAACACTTTTCCGGACCACTTGTATGTGACACATTTTTTTTAAGGTTCTCATTATAGAGTTACAGGCCACTTTTTGAATTTTTGAATCATTTTTGGTTTTTAGAGCATCGCACACAATACAATTTTGATTTTAATGAAAATGTGTCGCATACAAGCGGTCCGGAAAAGTCTTACAAAGAAAATGAGACGTCCCAGGATAAAATCCATTCAGCGGTTTGGCCAGGACTGCGCGCAGGGTGTTCGAAGATCCAGGTTTTGGGAAACAGCCTCCAAAGTGAAATGTGTGGCAAAAAGCTTCCGCAGTCCTTCGCTCCACTGACTCATGTATCTGCATAACAAACAATATTTTCCAAGGTTATTCCAAGAAGAAAAACGCAGTTCTTACGCGCTTGTCACGGTTTTTCATTTTTTATGTTTTTTATTATTTTTAATAATAAGAATTTTTACCAAAAAATTGCTCAAAATTTAAAAATAACTGGAAACTCTTCCGTTTACAGCTTAGAGGTTATAATCTGTATATAAGGCACAAAATCAAATTCACTCACTGAAATTTTTTTAGATGAGTATGAAAATTAATTTGATTATTTCCCAAACACAGCGAACACCATTATTTATAAAAATAAGTGATTATAATAAACATATGAACATGTGAACATTTGAAGTGATACTAACCACTGTGAAACTGCTCGTGTCGTTTATCGAGATCGAAAAAGCATATGCACGTGATTTCTCGATTGATTAGCGTAAATCTCTAATATTACATTTGAAAAAAAAAATAAACAACTGATAAAAATAATTGCATACAAAAAAAAACCACGAGCGAACACTGGTAAAAAAAATTTAGTAACTAGGAACGGATAAAAATAATTGAATACAAAAAAAAACCACGAGCGAAAACTGGTAAAAAAAATTTAGTAACTAGGAAAACTACTAGAAAATTTTCGATGCATTCTCTGATCACTTTCGACAATTTTTTTTATTGGCCCGTGGAATTGTATGGGCCAATCACTTCTTTCGAGCGTTTTGATTGGTCTGCAGAGTTGTAAGGGCCAATCACGTCTTTTGAGCGTTTTAATTGGTCCATACATGTATCATATGAAAAATTTCAATGTTTTGGATATTTTTCAAAATAAATGAGAATACTTTTTTTTTCAATAAAAGATTTTTCTCATTTACTTTGGAGAATATGCAAAATATCAAAAATTTCCAAGACATATTTTATTTTCATTTTATTTTTTCACTTCTCTAAGAAATATTATAAATTATTATCATTTTTTTTTAATTTTAGAACCTAACAGACAAAAAAATTCTACAAAAGAAATGAGGCAGCCACATGCCACTTTCTAATCATGATATATATTATTTATTTATGACCCAGAATCTGTGAAAAAAATTGCAGAATTTTAAAAATGCATTACGAAATTTTCGAAAATCTACTTTTACAGATTCGTCTGTAACTTTGCCATTTTTCAAAATTGTGATCTATGGCTTAGTGAAAAGGTGCAAAAGAGTTTGTAAACCGTGAAAAAAAAAAAACGATTGTTTTCCGATTTCACGCTAACTCGGTCCCCTTAATTTTCTTTATCTTAGATGATCCAATCCAATCTTGCTCACCACAAGACTCCTTTTTTTAGAGGATCTCCCGAAGATTGGCTACAGCGGCGTCAAGGATCATCACTTTTTAAAAAGAAAAGTTTCAAAATAAAGTTGAGAGTTACAAAAATATGCATTTAAATTTTTACGTTCATAAATTAAAATGTCTTTCCAGAGAAAATTCATGAAAAATCGCTTTTTTCGGCTTACTGACTGCGTGTAACCCCTTAGAAAAATCGTAAATGAGCGACTTCACCAAAAACAAACTGGGTCACTATAAAAATCTCTACGTTTTCAGTTTGAGGATTTCTAAAATTAAATTTCTAGCTAATATTTATGAGCTATGTTACATTCAGGAAATAAATGTATAAATAAATAATAATAATGAATAAAGCTATGTTACATTCAGGAAATAAATGTATAAATAAATAATAATAATGAATAAATAATAAATAATAAATAATGAATAATTAGTTGTATAGCGTGCGCTTCAATAATAGCACATTACTTCACGAGGACGTAAAAACATTTTCTGACGAGTGATGTACGATATTTTATATCACGAGGTGCAATATGGACGTTTCCACGTCCGCTTGAGGACGTAAAAGCGTCCATTATTGTACTGAGTGATATAAAGATATCTTTTTAGGCTTCTGACGATTTCCGTGAAAGTGATCACCCCACGACCCTTAATTTTGCACATTCACTGTCTTCATTGACAGTGGAAACTCTGCACTGTCGGCAAATGTTGCATTGAGTTCCACTAGAGGCTTCATCAATAATAGATATTTGGTTGAACGTTTTGAATACAACTTAATTTTACCCGGTATGACTAGGAAGGGTTGAAACTCATCAAGAGTGCACGATTTGTAAAGGGTGGTTCATAAAGGTTCACGGATCACGTTGACTTGGATCAAACGAAAGTTGGCCGTACTTTGATAAGTACGAAGCAGCCCTCGAGCACTTTCAAGCTACGATATTATGCAAATCTCGACGTCTTGGCCACCAGGCGGAGATTTCAGTTCATGCTTCGTTGGCTTTGGTCAGTAAAGGTCCATTTATTCAACCGGATATTTTACTGTTCACAAAAAGGGTGTCCGAAACAGAAATGACCAAATTTTTAACCATTAGGAGGAAGTCCCCCAGTACCGGACACTTAAGGTTATTCATTAATAAAACTATTATATATTCCTGGATCCATGATTGCTCGAAGAGCATTTCGGGGTCAAAATTTTGATTCCTTTACCATTCTCACATCTTATTACATGTTATAAGAAGTGACGATTCACCAAATTACAGCCTCTTTACTCTAGAGGTTTTTAAGAAATAAAATATTGGGTATTTCCATGTTTAGGAAAGTAAACTTTCTTACTTCCTTGCTCGCTCCTTACGGACAATTGAAAAAAATTATTCAAAAATATTATCCCTCATGAAAAAGTCCAAATTTTCCGAAAAAAAATTATCAGTTTTACCCTGAGGATAGTAACTACCCCATAAAAACGTATTTAAATTAAAAAATCTGTGTTTTGAGGGCGAGCACCATAAAAAAAAAATCTTTTTTATTTTTTCTTTGGAAAGATTATGCAGTTTTTCACAAATAAAAAAATTAACAGAGTGGGATGAGCAGAGGATCATCGTCGAATAAATTATTTATTTTTTTTCCGATTTTTTTTTCAAACGTATATTTTTTTTCTAAAACTACATTAAATTCAACGTAAGAAAAGTTCCATAGCTATTTTTGCTACTACTAATATATTCCTTGATATGATTTTTTTAATATTGGACATTTTATGCATGAATAAAATTCGTATCTCGGAAACTACCAGTTGTAGCCAACATTATTATAGGACCTTTTCTATGTGAAATTGGCTCATACTTCCGAAAAAAAATACTACAATTGAAAAAACGATGATTCGCTCTTGTCATTGTCATCAACAATTTATTTTTTTCAAGAATTATTTTTTTTTTCATATCTCAAGCTAATCAGACGTGAGAAAAATCTAAATGTAGTTTGAGTTACTCAAAATCTAAATGTATGCAACAATAAAGTGTATGTTATTATAAGCAACGGCGAGAGGGGAGGGGGTGGGGGTATTACAATTGGTGGGGTATTATAATTATAAATAATAATAAGAGTGCGCATTTTTTTTGGGTCCTTATTAAAAAGTTTAAGTCCACCCTTTGAATTTTTGAAACAAAAAATGGGTCAAAAATTTAAAAAGTGGCCTACAACTCCATAATCAGGACCTAAAAGAAAATGTGCCGCACACAAGCAGTCTGGAAAAGTTAGTCCTAGTTCTAACTAGCATCAAAAATTTCTTCATTTGATACTTCAAATGATGGACCATTGGTCAGGCTTACACGTATTCAACGAACATCTATATTTATGTTAAAAAATCGGTGTTTTGACACGGACTCAAACCTCTTAAGAAATCTTATTCACTACACTATACGGTATAAATTTAGGGATTTTCCGGTATTTTGTCTCAGAACTGCTGTGTGAGGCAACTACCCACACAAACCTCGTAATTCTCATCCCAACGAAATAGACGATAAATTTGATACAACACAAAGAAATGATCCGCCTACCGATCCCTCTCTGTGCGCTAAAGCCGATCTTCTCGATTCTTGAACATTTCACCGGTGGCAATATATCAAGAGACGCGGCAGCGTCTCGACGCCAAGTATTTATATAATACAGAGAAATATGTGACACATTTTTACCAACCTAACCCGAACCCGCTACTTTAACCGATCCAACCTTCTGTTAGTAAAATCACGAGGCAAAACAGGACTACAATGGCGAGTATTTCCTTCATGCAAATGGAGAAATAATCTTCAAAAGTGAGGTCACAGTTTCTCGACTAAAATCACGAATTCTCGTCTTTTCGAAAGTTCACTAAATACGCACTTGTACTTTTCTCGGAGATCGTGAGAATTAAATTGCGGTAGTATTGTGGATGTGACGCGACCTCAATTCGATGGCGTGTCACGATGCAGAAGCAGTTCGTTCACCTGCTTCAAGGTAAACCGGAATAATCCTCTTGCGAAGTGCCCTCCTATTTCGCTGCTGTCGCTGAGAGGCGAGGATTTAAACGTTCTCGAGAATGGTATAAAACCCCGTCGACCTGGGTGAAACTCCACTCGTTCCTTTCTTTTTTCTCCTCGCCGAAGCTCCATTTGTATTTTCCATCTTCCCTCCGTTGCAATACTTGCCTCGCGAATTTAACCGATTATACTCTTTGATTAAAAAAAAAAAAACCCGCCGCATTTTCATCATCTCTGCTTCTTATTTCTCAACGTCATTGTCCTTCGTAGGACACTGATCTCGGATTTTCCTTCAATTTAATTACCGTACGGAAGTGCTCCTCTAAAAATACATTTTAATTTTCATAATTTTTCATTTCATGATTCTCTGAATATAAGAATTAAGGAATTTTTAAAATTTGTAAAATTTTGAAAAAAAAAATAAGAAAATGAAATCATTTCCTTATTTTTATTGTTTCTAACGTTTATCCTGGACTTTTGCGATGCTATTTCCTTAATGGAGACTCTAATAAGTGTTTTAAAGATTTTCTCTTCTAAAAACTCATTTAAAGAGCGAATAAATTTAGAAATAAAAACATTTTCGTTGTTGAATTTCTACGATGCAAACTTCAGCATCATTTTTTTGCACATTCTTAAAGTTTAGACCTTGAAGAGTATATCCTCGAAAGGAAATTTGAAAATTCCAATCATTCACGGAATTATAACTATATTTTGGTGGCACAGCAACTATGCCCGTCACGACGAAGCGTAACTTTGAGGGCGTATTGTGGTCTAGAATTTTGAAAAATTCAATTTTCTTGCATATTCTTGAAGTTTCGACCTTTACCAGGTGTGTAAGTATGAAACCGGAATTTGCCCATAGGTGGCGCTAGATGTCGATGCAGTTACCGACACATCACGTCAGCGGTGTCTTGTTATTGTATTGATATCCGACAAAGATTTCCAACTCACAATAACACGAGTTTCATTCAGTAGCATTAGTTTATTAGAGATAAACATGTCGAGTTTTGTGCCAACAAATTACGATTTGCGGATAGCCCTACTTTTCTGTTTTCATCTGAAGAAAACCGCAGCCGAATCGCATCGAATGCTTCTGGAGGCGTTTGGTGAGCATGCTCTCGGTAAAACACAGTGTTTCAAGTGGTTTAAACGGTTCAAAAGTGGCGATTTTGACGTGAGGAACGAAGAACGTGGAAGACCACCGAAAAAGTTTGAAGACGCTGACCTGCAAGCCTTGTTGGACGAAGACGACGCTCAAACACAACAACAACTGGCGGATCAGTTAAAGGTGACCCGAGAAGCCATCTCCCTTCGGTTAAAAGCCATGGGAAAGATACAAAAGGTGGGGAAATGGGTTTCATACTTTCGAAATTCCGGTTTCATACTTACACATCTGGTAAGAATATATCCTCGGAAGGACATTTTTGAATTCCAATCATTTACGAAGTTATAACTATTCTAGTGACATAGCTACTATACGCCCGTCACGTCAGAGCAAATCGGACTTTTTGCCGATTTCGTGAAATTTTTTATTTGTCGTTTTCTTTGAGGTGGCGGCTATAACGACATTCTTACTGATTAGGAATCTTTTTTTAAATTTTCTATCGGATGACTGGAAATGCTGCAATCGTGTCAGCCAGCACACCCCTTTTTTATGATGTTGAAGTTTGCGTCGTTGCATTGCAACAAAAATAAGTTTGCTTAACATTATTTTTAGCGACATTTATTCTTTGCTCGTGCACTTAGCAGTCCAAGTCCTCAAGGAAAACGCCAAAATGCATTTCAATGACTTTTCATTTTGGAAACATTTCAGGAAGAATGAAATATTTAAAAAATAAGTTACTTCCGCTGTATTTAAACGATGCAGATTTAAACTTCATTTTTTAGCCCCAATTTTACCAGCTTCTAACTTATTAAATTTTCATTTTTTTTCCTTAAATTTTTTGTTTGTTTACTATCAAAATATTAATGGGGGAGACCGAGGAGAGTTGTGACAATCTTACTTTAATCAGCATATCTCAGTCAAAAAAAGTCTTACATCTATGAACTTTGCATCTTCATATAGCCTGTTCTATGCACTTTGTGAAACAAATGTAAAAATAAATAAAAGTAATGAGTGTCAATGCGAAAATTGATGAAAACTCAAACAACTCCCCATGTCAAAACTCTCCTAGTACTGAGTTAAGTTGTGACAGCCACGTATATGATGGTTATAACGAAAGAAATTCAATTAAATGCCACTATTGGTGAATAAAAATGACTTTTTTATTAATAGTACGTATTACTTAAATTTTATTGCATTAATCAACCTTTCTGAAAAATTTTGTAAAATTGTGAAAACTCTGAAAATTTTGAAAATCCCGAAAAATTCCGAAGAATTTGGCGAAATCTGAAAAAAATGAATAATAAATCAACATGTAAAGTCGCACTACAAAACATTATTGCAACTGAAAATCAAAATAGGAGAGTTGTGACAGCTTGTCACAACTCTCCTATCGTGCTTTGTGCCGAATAATAATTCTCAACCGTCAAATAAGGTAAATGTCCCAATACCCGACCATCTAAGAGGGGACGAAAAAGTTAACTTGTTTTTCGCGTTCAAAAATAAACTATTTTCTATAACGACTATGACTATTGGAAAGCTTGAAGTCTCCAGTTTCCAAAAACCAGGGTATAGTTGTTGCTACAATTAGTTGTTTATTCATAATAATCGAAAATACTGAGAAATGTAAATGTACCAGTACCCGAGCACCCATTTTTGTATATGACCCAATATCCGACCACACATTATGACCCTATAACCTACCACTCATCTCTATGGTGGGGGGGGGAGGGGGTGAATTGAGAAAAATGCGTCGCTGCTCGGAGAATGTGTCACCGAAATTTTGAGGCTATGCACGAATAATATACATGTCAGCAGATGTCCGGTTACTGGGACTGAACATAGTCGCGAGTAAGTACCGATCGGTCGGTTATCGGTACATAATACATTTCGTATGTATCAATAACCGGACATGAAAATTAAGTACTCAAAACGGATTTTTGGCTCATTGAGACAACGCGATCAAATTAGTGGTATCTTTCCGAATAAAAACAGCTAGGCTCAGTTCGAAAACAATAAAAACCACTTCAAAATAGCTTCAATAAGATATCGCGATTCCTTAGTACTTCAGCTTAGATAATGGCTTCCGTGCCCCGAATAGTACGCGTGTTGTCATATTTATCCAAAATTAAATTACAGTCGATTCTTGAACTATTAAAAGTAGTGTCGTTTACGTAGATTATGAATCCTGGATATTAAATCAATTCACAGTTTAAGATTTCTCTCAAGTGAACGCTTAACTTGCTGATATATTGGTTCAAGTGGTCGGGTACTGGGACGTGGTCAGGTATTGGGACATTTACCTTACGTGACGAAACCAAAAAAACGAAAACATACCATGAAACTTGAAGAGTCTATGCACATAAGAAAAAATATCGCAATAACTCTAACATAATACCCATCGAGGAATAGGATATCGTGAACTTGGTCAAAAACTTACTTTTGGCCATTTTTTTGACGCTACCGTCGTAAAAACACAACCGAATTCCGTGGACCAACGGCGTGAATTACATTTGATGAGGGATTGACAAATTAATAAATCTGCAAAGTTTCCAGTTTTTAACGGTCGCAGGGGCTTAGAAATCGGCTTTGTCACAGCTCTCCTCTATCACAACCCTCCTCGGTCTCTCCTAAATATGTTGAAAAAAAAATGGGAAAAATATTTTTTTATTTTTTTTATCGAGCTCAACAATACGCTCAAAATGTATGTCTCTAGACCAGAATACCGCCTTAAGAGGAGGCTAAATACCGACACTAACACCTCGAAACTGCCATCCAAACTTGCTCTAATACAAATGGATGGAATTGAATAAAATATTAACAACATCATCGGAACAATGGCAGGAATGGAGCCTCACTAAAATTTTTTCGAAAAACCAAAAAAAAAATTACAGATTCATTTACCACCAAGAAACTGTAATTGAAAAACTTAAATTATTAAACTTTTACTGCATTTCGGGTAAAACCAAGAGTGAGGCTCCATGAAGAATGCCACGATACAAATATTGAGACGTTTTCCACATTGTTTTATCAAAATGACACGCCGTAAGTTTGGATGGCGCATCAAAAGATAAATATCGATAAATTGTAGTTTTATTGAAAAATGAAATGGCGAAATGTAGTTCACAGACGTGCGAGTGAGGGCAGCACCATGGATTCTGATGAGTAACCTACAATATTTAGGGGGCTCGAATGATTTCTTTGGCATTAGCTGTAACGCATTTTAGCCTCTCAATTGACAATTAATTGTTAATTAATTTATCGCCCTCTCAATTGTCAAAACGTAATTAATTTTCATCCACGTTTGTCGGAGAAAGACTGGACGACGATGATACGTCGATAATGTAGGGATTGAATAAAAATGGTATTTAGCCTCCTCTTAATTCGATCGTTTCGTCCACAAAAGACACTGGACTCGATAATTTTGTATAACGAGCAGCGTTCAATGTTGCGCTCAAAACATTGCACAATGTTGAACGACTTCCGGTCTGATTTACCTCCATTGATGTACATAAATCCGTATATGCATGTCAGGATGTTCAACGCTGCGAGCTAGTAGCTAAGTTGGAAGTACCATGTACGAGTGGTAGAGAACGACGAGGCGAAAGCCCCGAGGGTGATAGCGCCCTCGCAATCATCGCTTAATCGGATTCATTTGAATGCACGAGCTCGCGTTTGTTGTCTGTCATGCTCGTTGGAGTGACTCTTCGCTGAATGAAGTGCAATACCTTCGGGCTATTTCTATATTGAAAAGTTGAGGTATTCTCATTCTACGGCGACGCACTCTCGCCCTTTCTCTCTCTGTATCTATCTATCTCTGAAGCAGCTTACATCCTCGTTTGACGAGGTGCTTCAAGCGCAATCTTGCTGCGAACCAGAACACGTTGGATGTCTTAATGATAACGTCCGATCTGGCCGTGCCATCATGGTACGTATCCCGGGATATCTCGGGCCTCGGAGTTACGGATAAAGAGTTTTGCGCGCCGCATAACGTTATTAAGGTTGTTTAGAAGCTATGAAACCCTTGAATGTTAATTGTTTAATAAATAGCTTCTTAATCGTAGTAAAATTTTCACACGACCTCCTGAATACTTCATGTAAGAACATACCAATTTTTCAGAATTCTATCATCATTACTTCAACCTCCTTAAGGGTTAAAATAAAAAATAATGAGAAAATTCTGAAAATTTGGTATGTTTTTGTATGAGGTATTTAAGAGGTCGTGTAAAAATTTCACGACGAATTAGGAAGCTCGTTATTAAGAAATTAACGTTTTGTTAAAAACAATTTTTTAAACAAATGAAAAAAATATTTATCAATAAACTTCGTTTCCTTTCCGTTGCTTTCAGTATATTGTGGATATCAAAAAATTGAGAGGTCAAAAAAAAACTCATCGCAAAGTTATATCTGTTTCCATAAGACTACATTTAATTTAATTTAATTTCCCTGTTGAAAAAATCTGTATTAAAATGAATATACATGTGTAGGAAGTTATTTTGCGGATACCGTGTATGAAATTTCAATTTTAGGTATATTGTTATTCAAAAAATGTGTATTAAAATTAATATACGCGATTATTTAAAAATCACATAACATGTCTGAATTTTCATATTCATTTCATGAAAACTACGTTACCGTAGCTGAATTAATTGCTGTTAAACGTGTTTTAAAAAATATATAGCCCTTGCAAGATAACTTAATATGCATAGTTCACAGAAAAAAAAACAAAATTCTGCACGAACAGTCCGATCTCATTTTTCGCCGAGACCCGGAATCGAACCCTCGACCCTACCTACCATCCTACCTATCTACCTAACACGCTACCTATTACGCTATCGACTACTTATGAAGCCCTTCTACTTGTATGATATATGAATGCTGGAGTGCCGAAAAAATAATAGTATGTGCTTTTGAATGAGCAATAAACCATGAAAGTTGGTTTTTTGATTTGCGAATTCGAATCCCCTGACCCCTCATGTGTTATGTGAACTTTATTCTAGAATACCTGAACCCTCATAACTTAAGTTATTCCTCACAACTTACGTGACCCCTCATAACTTAATTTCCCGATCCCTGACCGCTCGTAGGTTATGTAAAGTCGCAAAAATTGTAACAGGAGTTGTTGCCTGTTGTAACAGGAGTAAGTAGTAACACTCAATTTTAATCGAAATGTAACACTCAATTGAAAGTTTTGATTTTGACTATTAAAATTAAATTAATTGTTCATTGTGTTTTCATTGAGACAATGTAAATCAAACTGGCTTTGATTTGCTTTTCTTAATATTCTTCTAAAGTTCGTAGTTCGTTGTAACATATTACAACTTGCCCCGTGTGCGTGTATTATTTCTTGCTCTATACTAAGCGTGCATGTATTTGCATGTATAATATTATTACAAATAGTAGTATCGTGATTACATAGTATTACAAATTATTTGCAGCTTCTTGTGCATTCTTTTATTCTTCCTTACCGTAATATTGCCCACAAGAATATGCTAAGTTATTGAACTGTATTTTTTTTCGAATAAGCGACTACAAGAGAAAATCCTAGAGAGGATTAAAAATCCAGGATGTACATGAGTCGGCAGCAACTGGAGTTTTGGAAAAAAAGGTTAGCATACGAAAAGCAGCAAAAAATGTCGACTTGTTTCATATGTCTCACTTTTTGGATCTATAAAAAAGGACACAAATGCACCCAGAAAAAAGATCTAGTCTTTGGTACTATAATCGTTTATTTGATTATTTTTTAGTTACTTTGAAGAAATTTTTCTTTCCATCCAATTTTGGGTAATATTTACTTCCACTATATTTATTTATTTAAATTCCTCGTCATCGAGAAACAGGCGTTGAAGAAAAATTCTATTCGTTGTTACTAAATACCTATTCACCGGTAATCTCATCCGATCATATCTGCAGATTTGTCAGTACCCCAAAAATCCACCAGGTGGCTACCTCTCGCACAAGCGAACCTGCCTCTCGACACCTATATCCTTTCCAAGCTCGTCTATGTTTGGTATCCTTATTTTTCAGTATGGATATTTAATACATTGAACATTGCGGTAAAACGCAAGATGGTCGAATCCCCGAATAGGATTCCCATAAAAAAGGGTATTTTTTCTTTTCCCTTCTGTTAAAGAGAAGACGAAGCTTTACGAAATTGTTGACTTCATATGTGTAGCCATACATTCAAAGATTGAAATGTTTAAAAATATATGTGTAAATATTAAAAAAAATTATTTCATTTAAATACATATTTGTTCGGTTTGAAATAATATTTATTGATTCAAAATAAAAATTTATTAGATCGCAATATATTTTCCTAGTAGGTCATTAAAAAAAAAAAAAAAAATTCGTTGACATGAATAGAGTTGTATTAGGCCGGCCTACAACTAAAAAAATTTATTTGGCTTGACTAGGATTTAGTTAAATGCACTGGATCTTTCTTCTGGGTGTGAAGTTACCTTTATCTGAGTTGCCCAAACTGCGGCTTAGATGAAGACTGATTAAGCTAATAGATAAGTCAAAAGTGCCATGTTCATTTTTTTAAGGGGGAATGTACACCTGGAAACGGAAAAGAATATAATTTTCGAGAATTTTTTCCGAGTAAACTATTGGAACCATCAGAACGGAGTTTTTCCTACTTAAAAATAGAGAATTTCCAAAAAGTTTGTAATTTGTTTTATTTAAAAATGTTGCCAATTCACGAAGTTCTTAAGTCGTCTACGGAGTGCCGTAAAAAAAATGTACCACAGTGGTACCCACAATATCTCGAAAACCACTGAACCGATTGACTTCGAATTTCTTGTGGTTATTATATACATAATTATCTAGTCTTCGTCATAGGATTTTTTTTCCGATTTTTAGTTTTTGTTTTTTGGTCAAAATACAAACGACTTTTTTCTTGAAAATAGCTGCGTTGAGTTAAAGCGTCCGCCATTTTGTCAAAAATCGATAGTTTTTAAATCGGCTATGACAAAGACATGATTATATTATCTTTTTTAGTATCCTATTTTGGTTTTTTCTTTCACATTATTTTTGATAAAACGCCACTAGGTACCACTATGGAAATTTTTTTTTATGGCACGCCGTAAACTGGGAAAAACTCCGATCCGATTATTCCTATAGTTTCCCTGGAAGAAATTCTCGAAAATTACCTTTTTTTCATTTCCAGATGTATATTCCCCCTTAAGTAAAAACTCGTGATAAAAAAAAATATTTATGATATTTATAATAAGCGTCATGTTGATTCTTTATAGTGAAAAATCATGATCATCATAAGAACGAACCACGATATGGATAATTTATGGATAATACAAGACTGATAAGCAATGAAAACGTGGTTTCCTTATAAATGTCTCCAGTCCATTCAACGTTACTAATTGCGCCTAGTTTGATGCAACCAAAGTTGTTAATAATGCATTATTTTAATAATGCATTACTCTATTAATTGCTCATTACACTGCTAATGTGAAATGGATAAGTGTACCATTACAAAATACAAAAGTCATGTGTAATGAATGTGTGTTCCATTACAAATAAAAAAGTAATGTGTAATGGATGCATGTATATGAACAGTGTATATTAAGTTAATATACACTGAAACCTATAAGTTTTTCTTAAATTGTAACTTTTACAACAATGGAGTAAATATTACTCAAAAAAATCACTATTCATACATTTACCACTACGATAGTAAAGTTAATAAAAACTTGATACACACAGATTATTTTCATCGAAAAATTAATAGACTTACCTTTGAGCAAAATAGTACCTGCTCCAAATTGTCGCAGAAATACACTAATTTGTAATGGAATATTTTCCACTACAAATTACTTATTTTTCCAATTGTAATTTGTAATGGAGCACTCATTCATAACACGTTATTTTCTTAAATTTGTAATGGCACATGCATCCATTACACATTACTTTTATTATTTGTAATGGAATATGCATACATTACGCATTACTTTTTTCATTTGTGATGGAACACGCATCCATTACACATTACTTTTTTCATTCGAAATGGAACATTCATCCATTACACGTTACTTTTGTAATTTGTAATGGAAAACTCATCCGCTACACATTGTTCAGAGTAATGGGTAATGCATCACTTTCACATTACTATTTTCACAACTCTGGTTACAGCTAGCCCTAAACATGGGATAAGTTGTAACAACTCCCATTTTTTCCAAAAGAGTCTGGTGTAAAAGAAGGGTAAAGATTAAAAATTATTTTTTAACTGGATTTAGTGCTGAAATATATACTTTCCAAACTCACTGACAATCATAAAAGTAGACATATTTTAGGCGATACAGGTCTTTTTCCAAAAAATGTTACAACAAGACCCTCGCTCCCCTACACTGAACCGTGTACATTTACATTGTTATGTAAAGATATTGGTATGCGCAAAGGTGCTTACGAAAAGAAAACTAAAAAATAAAGAAAGAAGAAAGTCGTCACGCAACTCTTATTACAGTGGAACAACCCTCTCCGCCTACTTATAAACAGCGTAGTATTTCTGTTTCGTCGTAAGTCCCTCGAGTTTATCATCGTAGCAACTTTGCCTTCTGCAACAGTAAGTCTATGCCTGTATACATACATAAAACGATCATTCGCACTCGTACACGTTAACGGGCGTAATAATATAACGGCCGAGAGACTTTATTACCGTGGCACCGGATACGAAGCGAGAATTTACGAAGGCCGTCGTCTTCTCTCTCGGGCCCGAGCCAAGACCCAATAATACCAGAGATAGAAGCAGCAGGAGGAAGCACCGATGGAGAACAAGACGAACGGACACTTGGACCAAGCGTCTCATCCACGTGTAGCCGGCTTTTTGCGTTTGTATTGTAACCGAGCCCGCCGCTTCGTGGAGGGTTGAAACTCGATACTGAAACCCCGCGCTCTTGATTAACGACGATTCACACGAAGAAACCCCGAGATTACCGTCGTTGGTAAGTTTACAATACTATGTAATACATTACTGGCGAACATATTATGCATCCCACGTTGGTACTATCCGGATCCGTTGTGGATTCGCGACTCTTTGCATTCTCCGCTTTTACAACCTTCCCTGACTAATCAAGGGCTTGTTATTGCTCGATTCCTCTCGTGTCTTTAATGATGATGATGGAACCGAGGCTTCAAGATGTGATAAAAAAGTTATGTAAGGTACCCGCAGGTAATAAGGCCTGTCGGGTAATAAGGCCTAGTCACCAAAAATCATATTTACAATTACCGCTTTCGCGCAAGGCTACACTGACTGAAGCATAATGCATAAAAATTTCGCTACAAGTTTGCGGAAGCGCGATACGCCGTTCTCCGTCTCCAGTGTTGCATCATCTATCATATGACGCGGCCGTGCAGCACGAATACTAAAAAAACGGTCCACGTAAATCGTAAGTATTTTTGATAATACTACACTTAACGATCTAAAATCGTAGTCTCTATCTTCATGAATATCTACTTCGATGATCTTGACGATATAAATAACGTATCATGGTCCAATTATTTGTTATTTCCCAGGTGGGATTTTACGAATGGCCCGACAATGTGCCAGTACTGAATGCCAGCCGTACAGGACTGGTCCAAGTCTGACTCCCAGTATCGTGCCAGTATATTGCCGGTACTGTATTGTTAACCTCGGTCCAACTCTAGCATCCAATATCGGCCCAGCGATGGCATATAATGTCGGCCCTATGCTGGCATCCAATGGTGGCCCAACGCTCAAACGTCAACATAACCTCAAAAAATTTTCAATACATTTTTTTCGGAGATAGCTTGAGGGAATATAAAAAGAAGAGTGAGTTCGTCTGCGTCATTAATGTTTATAGGTAGCCCCATTATTTTTTCTTTCATTTCAACAAAAAATTTTCATTCTATTTCGGGAAATGTGTTAAAATTTTTTGAGGCTTATGTTGACCTTTAGACTCCCCTTATTAAGGAATATAAAACTCAAACTCGGACCAGGTTATGAAAAAAAACGACGATGAAAACATTTATTTATTCTTTAACAGCCTCTTCGTAGAGGGAAGCTATCCAAAGGCCTTGGATAGCTTCTCCGTAGAGTTTCTGAAGGCCTCGGACAGCCTCTCAGTTGAGTTTCAGCCTCTACGTAGAGTTTCTAAGGGCCTCGAATAGCTTCTTCGTAGAGTTTCTGAAGGCCTTGGACAGCCTCTCTGTTAAAATTCAGCCTCTGCGTAGAGTTTCTGAAGGCCTTGGCAGCCTCTTCGTAGAGATTCTGAAGGCCTCGGACAGCCTTTCTGTTGAGTTTCTAAGGGCCTCTGGCAGCCTCTTCGTATTTTCTGAAGGCCTCGGATAGCCTCTCCGTAGAGTTTCTAAAGGCCTCGGACAGTCTCTCTGTTGAGTTTCAGCCTCTACGAAGAATTTTTAAAGGCTTCGAAGAGCCTCTCCGTAGAGTTTCTGAAGGCCCTGGACAGCCTTTTTGTTGAATTTCAGCCTCTCTGTAGAGTTTTTAAAGACCTCGAACAGCCTATTTGTAGAGTTTTTGAAGGCCTCGGACAGCCTTTCTGTTAAGTTTCTAAAGGCCTCGGGCAGTCTCTTCGTAAAGTTTCTGAAGGCCTCGGATAGCCTCTCCGTAGAGTTTTTGTTGAATTTCAGCCTCTCCGTAGAGTTTTTAAAGACCTCGAACAGCCTATTTTTAGAGTTTTTGAAGGCCTCGGACAGCCTTTCTATTGAGTTTCAGCCTCTACGTAGAGTATTTTGAGGCTTATGTTGACCTTTGGACTCTCCTTATTAAGGTAGACATCTCAAACTCGGACCAGGTTATGAAAAAAAAAACGATGATAGAAACATTTATTTATTCTTTAACATATATATTTCTAAAATAAATTCAAATAATGAACCTATTTCATCCTCGATATCACGGTTGTCATCTTCGGCAATGATTTGAGAATTTTCAGGGTTAGAAAATTCGCACTTTAGGATAGAATCCACCAAATCGTGGTCATTTTTTTCTTGCTTTTTTCGCCGGTTGTTTCATAACTTCCTCGATAGTTATTTACGACTCACGATTCTTTAAGAAACGGTGTTTTTCACTTGTAAATTACGAACGTGGTCTAAACATTTTGCACGCTGCCGGTTAATTGACATCTACATACGAACATAACCTCTCGAACGTATCGAGTGTATCGTATGGGATAAGGCTATTAATCGGGCCTGGCACAGCATTAGGCCAGCATTATTATACGATTGTTGGCCCGACGCTCAGTTTTAGCATCGGCCCGACGTTGGCTTCGAAGGTTGGCCAGATCTGGCCCGAGGTTACAAACCAGCATCGGCACACTGCATTAGGCCAATGCTGTGCCATATGTCAAGCTCTGGCCAATCCCACCTGGGTTGTTGTTTTTCTGAAATATGTGCTCGGCGGTTAATAAGGCCTACTAAATTTTACCATAAGAAAAACGTGTTGAAATTTTTTTTTGCTTATGTTGTTTTTTACATTATAGGGAAGTGTATCCTCCACTTAATTTGATTTATTATTAATTGATGATTGATTTCAGTGACTCGATACCGATGCCTCCTAAACCAGCGTTGTGGTCAGAAAATGACCTGGTATCAGCTGGGAGAGCAGTGCAAAGAAGAATTTTAAGTTCTTATAAAGCTACGGAGAGGCATTCATATGATTATTGATCACAAATACCAAATGTATTAAGCATAGCTTACTTATTTCAGCATATTAAAGCCGTAGGCCTTATTACCCTCCTATAGTATAATAAGGCCTTCCGATAAGGTTTTTTTGACTGTTCAATTTCTTTTTTGTTTATGGTAAAAATTACCATTTTTCGTTTATATTTTACAGAAAATGTACTTGAATAATGATTATCATTAAAACTTATTGATTAAATTGTATATTTTTCATTTTATTACAAATCTCCCTTAGCTAGGCCTTATTACCCGCAGGTACCTTATATGTGATAAAAAGTTATAGCTGTACCGGTAACTTCGTGTACTTGAAAATCCGAACGCTTGGACGAATGAGAAATCGACAATTTTTATATTTTAAGGAAAAATCAAAATATCTCACTGGTACTTAATGAATGATTTTGATTTTTTTTATTTACATTTCTTTCATTATTTGAAAGAATTATTTATCTGGTACTACCTGGGTTTTTTTTCACACTTTTCATTGAAGCAATGAATCGGACCATTTTTTTTTTCGCCTAACGTTCGGAATTTCAAAATTTTATTTTTGTACGTACATTTCTAATACATTTCTAATGCCATGCAAAAAATTTGTATCCGATTGAAATATCTGTACTTTGTGATACAATAAAATTCTGAAGAAATTCACCAATTTCGGCATACTATAATCGACCATTATCAATAATAATATTGCCCAAAAGTTATTAATAAATCGCTTGAACAATTGTTAATGACAACTCGTTAATGTCTTTTGGGCAATATTATATATATATTATAATAACTATAATAATAAATAATTATTATCGATAATCGTTGTTTAGATAGCATGCCAAATGTTACTGAATTTGTTCAGATTTTTATTGTATCACGAAGTACGAAAATTTCAATCAGACACAATTTTTCGCTGGGATGTCATCAAAAGTTTGCATCATAACAATTCTATCGGGAATCATTTTTGCTCAATAAAAACGTTCTTACATATTGAAATCGCATCTGAACCCTGTATAAAGTCCTCCAGAAAACTGCTCTCCACACAGAGAAAAGGATCTAGTCAGTTCTACAATCTAAGAGGATCACTAAGAGGATAATTTTGTATAACAATTTATGAGAATAAAATCAAGCAAGGGGTGAGCTATTAAAATTCCGACGTTTTGTGCGAACGCGCAAATACCGATTAATTCTATCTAGTATTCCTTTTGAATACTCGTAATTGGAATTGGGTTTCAATAAATTAAAACCGTTGTAATTTATATCTTCAATTACCCGTGCGTGAAAATTCTAGGGAAGCCCTGACTTAAGTCGGGACCTCGTCGGGCTTGGACGTGGATGCTCTGTCAGGAATTGCCCTTACACCGCCAGGTTGGGCCCCGTCAGGGCAGTGCCAAGGTTGCCAGGCCTATTTACAATATAGCTAACCTAAGGCAACCCGTTGAGGACCTTGTCAGGCTCAAACGTGGATGCCCTGTCATGAATTGCCATAACACCACCAGGTTGGGCCCCAACATGACAGTGCCAAGGTTTCCAGGATTACTTACAATATGGCTGACTTAAGGCACCCCGTTGAGGACCTTCTCGGGCTTAGAAGTGGATGCCCTGTCATGAATTGCCTAACACCGCCAGGTTGGGCCGTGACAGGACGATGCCAAGATTTCCAGGCTCACGTACAATATGGCTGACCTAAGGCAACCCGTTGAGGACCTTGCCGGGCTTCGATCGGGCAACCCATATTTAAAGAAGTCGGTATAATTATAACAGAACCAAATCAAGCCCAAATAGAGCGGAAGTATTGGAGCCCTAATTATTTTAAACACGGCACTGATGAGGCAACCCTTTGAGGGCCTAATTGGGCTTCACGAAGAGTTAGTTCCGAGACTCGTCATGAGGTGTCGCACACGGCGTGCGCTCTCTCGCATACGGAATATGCAAATAGTATGCTTATATAGCCGAAGTGGGAGCACGGGTTGTATTCGACACTGCAAAGTCAGACCTCTTCGGAAGTCATGCCTCGAGGGAAGTCATACCTGCAAGATTTCTACATAGAAATCCTCTGCTGTATACTATTTTTTTGTAAAAATTCTCTTGGAGAATTATTAATAATAATTATTAATAATAATGTATTATTATAATATATAATAATTATTAATAATAATTATTATTATATTGTTATTATTATTGAAATCATTCAATTTTACAATCTACACGTATAGCAATACTACGTACGTACTAGGGCTCTGATAGGGCTTGACCATGGGCTTGTCGTTGATTCGATATGGCAGCCGTGAGGGGGTTGTGAAGGCCCTCATTTGGCAACCTTCTGAGGCCCTTGTCGAAAAAACGTGACCGTCCATTCAGGGGCCCTATTGGGCTTCCAGTCAAGGGCCCGAAGTAAGTGAGGGAAAACCGATCGGGGCCTAGTCGGGGCCTCAATCAAATTTGCGCACGGGTAAATAGAACTCTTTAAATTATCATGAATGGCCACTAATTGCGATTGTATCACCTCCCTATTGTTTATATTTACGTATACTTTTTTATTTTATTAGTACTACGTTCAATGTGGAATTCATTGGTTAAGCCACAATCTAACGTATAGTGCCGTCGGCGTCGATAGATTAAATATCTTGTCCTAGTGAGGCAAAACAAGAAAAGCAGCTATTTCAACCAGGGCAATTTTTTGCACCTTTCGATAGTGTTGCCCAATCGCTATATTTGCAAGTTATTTCAATAATTGTTCCTGATAATTTCGACTAAGTCCTTCATTCGGTAGTAGATTTTCTCCGGTACATATTCTTCCAATTAATAAACCTGCCAAATTACAAGTGTCTCTTTTATCCGACAAGCAATCAACGTACGTCGTTTGGTATAGGATTATTATTAGCTCGATAATAATTCGAATTGACTTGTTATTTGATATACATATAAAAATCCTTCTATTGAGCAAATAGGGTGTACGAAAATGATGTCATTTTATAGGGATGCCATGGTAGTAGAGATGTATGTTTCTGGTTGAGATATAACTAGCAGAGCTAAGAATGTGCCTCAAGAAGGTCTTCCAAGAGGTTCGTACAGATTGGAAGACGTTTTGAATCTTCGAGGTCCCGGAAACACGGTTTGCAAGATGCTTCCCATCCTCAAACTCCTCGAAACAGCATAAAGGCCGGTAAGTATAGAACGGTAGAGCTGAAATGAACCTTGGACGATTTCCAGTGGTCGCGTTTGCTGACCACTTGTTCGTTTGCCCTCGGAAGAGCACTCTATCCCCCTACAACGACCTTCTTGTCCTCGGACAATCTGCCGTCCTTATAATTTAATAGGTACGGTCGATAATATTTCTCGATCATTGGACTGACATTAACAATTCGCAAGTGGAGTCAACGATCTAATAAAAGAATCCAATTAGCAGTGACCAATTCCACAGATTTTTTTGCCAATATTTCTATATTCAATCCCATTTTTTTTATCACCACTGTACCAATAAAGTATAAATACATAATGGCAACAAACAAAGACGGCTAAACTCCGACAATTGTCGAAAGGCGAGTACAGAAAATGTTCCCAATCAGAGTTGTGAAAATAGTAATATAAAAGTAATGCATTACCCATTTCTATAAACAATGTGTATTGGATCAGTTTTCCTTTACAAATTACAAAAGTAACGCGTAATGAATGAATGTTCCATTACAAATAAAAAATAGTAATGTGTAATGGATGCGTGTTCCATTAGAAATAAAAAAAGTAATGTGTATGTATGCATGTTCCATTACAAATAATGAAAGTAATGTGTAATGGATGCATGTGCCATTACAAATAGAAAAAATAACGTGTAATGAATAAGTGCTCCATCACATTACATTAAAAATTACAATTGAAAAAAAAGTAATTTATAGTGGAGAATATTCCATTACAAATTAGGATGTTCTACCACAATTTGAAGTAGGCAGTATTTTGCTGAAAGGTAAGTCTATTAATGTTCCAATGAAAATAATTTGTGTGTATCACATTGTTGTCAACTTTACTATCATAGTGGTAAATGTATGAACGGTGATTTTTTAGACTAATTTATACTCCATTCTTGTAAAAATTGCAATTCAAGAACAACTTATAGGTGTCAGTGTTCATCAACTTAATATACACTGCATTCACACATTTACCACTACGATAGTAAAGTTAACCAAAACTTGATACACATAAACGATTTTCATTGAAACATTAACGAACTTACCTTTAAGGGCGGGGTAAAGTTAATTCGGCGAAAAAAATGCATATTTTAAAGATTTTTTATTGGCGTAACGGATAGTGTGCGTTTATTGAAAAATTTACATATAATGAAGTAACATTTGAATAACATTCTCCTAAATTTGCATTGCAAAATATTCAAAATTGAGCGAGTGAAAATTAAACCCCGGAGGTGCCTCGAAAAAAAGTTGGTTTGCGGTGTACACCATAACTCACAACAGAATCATCTGAAACAAACAAATCAAAATGCATTTGTTAAAGGAGATGTTTCTCGAGGTAATGACGGGAGGATTTTCTTTTCGATTTTTCGATTTTTCGTAGCACTTGGGAGCCAAAAACCCGATTTTCGCTAAAAAAAATCGACTAATTTGTTGTTGAAAAATTACTAATTATTCAAAAAAAAAAAAGCTCTCGACAATACCTGGTGAATTATGTGAAAAAGTACTGTGCAAAATTTCAAAGCGATTGGTCCAGTAGATTTTGAGTTATCGTGTACACGGACTTCAAATATGACAAGTCTCAGAAAAACGGTTTGAAAAACGCAGAAGAGTTTGGTCACTTAGCGCTCATTGCACATAAGTTTGAGAACACTTCTCGATTGCATAAGAATCTGAGAAAATTCATGCATATTAAAGGTACTCAAAAGATTAATTTTGCATAATAATAATTCCAAAATGTTATTAACAAAATGATGGAAAAACAATAGCGCGCCGCGCAGCTGCCGCCCAGGTATAAAACCAGGCATGGAGCAATAGACGCTCAAATACTCATAACTTCGTCAATTTTACTCCGATCGACTTGAAATTTTAACACAATATTCTTGAGATATTATGCATTCATTAAAAAAATTTAAAAAAAAATGAAAAAAAAATTAAATACTTTACCCCGCCCTTAAGCAAAATAGTGCCTGATCCGAATTGTCGTAGAAACACACTAATGCAAATGGACAATAGCACACACAGAATTATTTTTGCTTGGCGTCTTCGGAAAAACAGTGAGGATAGCACCCACGCGAGTCGAACCTATCCGAATGTTTGCAATTGATTCCGAATACTGTCGATGTGCTCAAACAATATTACAGTGAGACCCTACTTGCTTTTCTTCCATCTCAATTTGTTTCAAGCGAAATAGAATAATGAAACAGCAATGTGCAAGTTTCTAACGGGAGCACAGCAATTTTTCTATTTGCAATGGAATATTCTCCACGACAAAGTACTGTTTTTCAATTGTAATTTGTAATGCAGCACTTATTCATTACACATTACTTTTTTATTTGTAATGGCACATGCATCCCTTGCACATTACTTTTTTTTATTTCTAATGGAACATGTATCCATTGCACGTTACTTTTTTTTATTTGTAATGGAACACGCATCTATTACACATCACTTTTGTATCTTGTAATGGAACACTTATCCATTTCAGATTGTGCAGTGTAATAAATACAGTAATGCATTATCAAAATAATGCTTTATTTACAAATCTGTTCCCAATAAACCTGGTAAAACCGAAGACGAACAAAACGAGCAATAATAGAAGTAATTGGAAAAAGCTTGAAAAGGGCTCGTCCGGAAGCACTGAAACGGCGAAGAGTAGTCTTGTTTTTTCGGGAGTGTCGAGCATCAATGGGCAAGGTTTCCTTGAGGAATTCGAGTACTCGGCTGGTAATCATTCTCAAGGAAAAGGGACCGTTAGTTTGGCCATTGAAAAGTGGTTCGTGGATACTCTGGCGTGGTGTGCTGCGCTGTAACGACGTTGCATCTTCACCAGACCAGACGACTCAGCCATGCAACTAATTTAATTACTCCAACATGGTAGTATAAGAAGAGAGGAGAGAGGGTCTGCAAAGTTAAATCTTGTCGGTGCTCTCACCTTCTCTCTACTATCGAAGCTCACTGTTCTGCGATATATATATGTATGCTCGTCATTATTGGATCGCACGCGAAATTTCCCAGGCTCACTTGAGCTCATTCTCTTCTTCTCTCCTCTTCTTTTTTTTTTTGCATAGTGTCTCGAACACATAGCCCACCCGACCCTCGTAACTGTTACACCTTTCAGACGACGCGATATACCCTCTATTTATACATGGGGCGGTCCATCACAAATCGGACAGTTTGAAAAACTTTTTTTTCATTTCCTCAATTTTTTTATATTTCTTAGTACCCATCAGAAGATTCTTACTGTTAAATTTTGATATTTTTTTTTATTACCCTTCCGAAAGATATTGAATTAACAAAAAAAGCCACTCTTTTTTGGTATTTTGGTCATAACTTCTTTGATAAGTATCCAAATTGAGAGTTTTTTTTTTCGAAATTTTTGTTTTTATGGCCTTTTCATAAAAAATACACCAAAAATATTCGACGAGTTTTTGAATGAGTTTTTTGAGTGTCAAACTTTAAATCGCGTTTTCAAAAGTGAGTCATTTTTTATTTTTTTTTTAAATTTCTTGCTTTAAACCTCTATCTATTCAACAATTTTTTAAGACTGGTCCCATCGTAAGATTTCCATAACTACTATTTTTTTCGATTTTTGAATATTAAAATTTTTTTTAAAAATAAATTATTATGAATACCAATTTTTGTTACTGTATGGTATTTTTTTCAATATTTAGAATTTATTTTGACACTTTTTTTATTGTTAACAGAATTTTAAAATTGATAATTAATCGTTAAGTCTGTTTATGAACAATAATAACAACAGTTTTTATTTATTCGCGTATTTTTTTTGACAACCTCACACATACGATTATTTCCTGAATTGGAATATTCCTTTGCCGATACGTTTCCATTGCTCATTTGCATCTGAATATTTGAGTTCAATCTTCAGTCATACAAATGCTGAACTATTGTTATTTGCTCATCAATTAGTCATTAATTTTAAAAATCTTTCTACAATGAAAAAGTGTCAAAATTAATTCAAAATTATTTTAAATAAATATTATACAGTGACGAAAATTAGTATTCATAATAATTTATGAAAGAAAAAAAAATGTATCTTCAAAAATCGAAAAAAATTGTAGTTATTGACATCATACGATCGGACTAGTCTCAAAAATTGATGGATAGATAGATGTTGAAAATTTTTTTTTTCAAATAAAAAGTGACTCACTTTTGAAAACGCGATTTAAAGTTTAAAACTCAAAAAACTCATTCAAAAACGTGCCGAATATTTTTCTGAAAAGGCCATAAAAAAACAAAAATTTTCAAAAAAAAAACTTTTTATTCGGACCATTATTAAAGAAGTTATGACAAGAATGTTAAAAAAAAAAGAGTCTTGTTTCGGTGAATTTAATATCTTTTGAACGAGTAATCAAAAAAATCTCAAAATTCAACAGGAAGGGTCTTTTGATGGGTCCTAAAAAATATAAAAAAAATTGCTGAAATAAAAAAAAAAGTTGTCCAAACTGTCCAATTTGGGATGGAACGCCCCATATATATGCACACCCGGGTTACGTAAGGGGCAATAAACAAGAAAGATCGTAAGGAGAACACCGGGTCGTGGAGTCGTCGTTCCTGCAAAGCAGGACCATAACGTCGTCAGGTACAGACGTGAAGTAGCGGGAGTGAAACACGAAGTGAGATGGAAAATAGCCTGGAAAAGAAGGTCTGTGAAGCGACGTTTTGGGTCGAAACTTTGGTGCATGAATGCGTTCTACTTCAAGTAATATTCACGAAGGTTGTTCAGTTCTTGTAACCAATAAATCATGATGGTGCGGTCAATGGTGAATCCGAACGATTCTCATCGTCAAAAAGAAATCAACAAATTTCGATTCCTGCTGAAAACATATATTTTTCATTCCAACGGGAACGACGCGCACCTATGACTGCTTTACGATATCTTAGTAGGTCATTCCATGTCAAATCGACCAATAGCCGGAATCGACCCCTCTCAATTTCGATGGAATTTGGTAAGAAATTTTCTTTTATCACAAAACAAAGTACTACTAGGGGAAAAAAATTGAATTTTTTTTTAAATAAAATATTTTAATAAAATATTCCAAAAAAAGTTTTTGAAACATGATGAATATGGAGAAGTTTGGATTTTCAAAAATCGTGCAAATCCACGATCAACATTAAATTTTTGGTTTAATTGTTTCGATATAATACCTTGTACTGATCTTAAAAGATCCTGAAATTTTCAGAATTATGTTTTTTTTTCTTCAAAAATATGAATTTTTAAATTTTGGTAATAAAAATTTTTTTTTTAACCTCCAAGTTAAGTAAAGTCGAGCAATCATGTAATTTTCAATTTTGAGCAGTGAAAATTTCAATTAATCACATGAGATTGTAAAAACAAAAACATAATTTAATTTGCGTCAATATTTGGCTAATATTCAATTAACTCTTATGTCTGAATTACTGAATTATAATTTATATAAACATACAGAATTGTCGTAAAAATCATTAATACATCGTTACGTTCTTCACAATATACACTGCCGTCCAAAAGTTTAGAATCGCTTGCCCCGATTCCGCGCCGCATAAAACTTCACTGCCCCCTCCCAAAAGTTTTTCACGCGAAAAATACTTAGTTTTAAAAAATTTGACTTTGGAAAAGGAGTGTATGTATATTTTTTGTTGTAGTAAACAATCTTGGAGTTTGGATTTTTCTCGAAATTTTCTTCCGTATAACAAAGCTCTCCCTCTCTCTCCCTCTCTCTCTCTTTCTCTCTCTCTCGCTCTCTTGCTCTAATGTATGGGGGAGTAGTAAAGGATTTTTTTTTACTATACCAACAGAAACCATGAACCTCGTTGAAACGCTTTTATTTCTCACGGCGTTGAGATTATGCGGCCCGATTCTCCTTACTTATAAGCAGCGTACAGTTTCATAAGTATCAGTATACTATACATCGATACTATAAATTTAAAAATACCTTCGTATATAGCAACTATACTTGCAAGGGACAGACCCGGGTGCAAAGCTAAATCGTGCAAGAGAGAGAGAGAGAGAGAGAGAGAGAGGGAGAGAGAGAGAGAGAGAGAGAGAGGGAGAGAGAGAGAGAGAGAGGGAGAGAGATGAGAGCTAACCGAGGAATAGAATTCTGGAAGATGTACGAGAGCCATGCAGTACACGCGGTAGGCAAGCTCGGTTAGGATCTTGTATAGGCCACGCCGTGACCACTGGTATAATTAACGAGCCTCCATTAACGTCCATAATATCGCTCGCAAAGCTTTGGCTTTAATACAGCGCGAGCTCTCTCAAGCTGTGGCAAACGCGAATGATATCCGTTACGGTTAAGATATATGTGCCCGTGTACCTTCACCTGGTTCGCGTGCTCCATCAGCACGATTAAATAAGTCAACCCCGGTGGACCCCTTTTGCCCCCTCTCCCTTTCACAATGTCCCATTGATATTCCTAACTCGAGCCAGATGGAACTGTGACAAAGTCGAAATCCATGCACTTCCAAAGTCACATGTAGGAATTGCCAAGACCGACGTCAGGCCCAGGCCCTGGCCAAGTTATTGACAATTGGCCAAGTGTAACTCTCCTATATCTGGGCCGTTATTGGGTTAGTATTCGTCGCCATTATTATTTTTTCATAATTGTCATTGTCCAACCGACACTAGGCCAATGCACTTATACCGCTGATAATTGACCAAATAAAGACTACCAATTGTGGGCCATCATTGGCTGCTAATTACTTGTATAGTTCAAAGGTGTATTTGGCATTGGCAGATGCAGAGGGGGTCACTGTAAGACTAGTATTTTCATTGATGGGCCAATATTGCATTTACTAATGGGCCAATATTATTTTTAGTCATGGAACAATATTGCATTCGTTGATGGGCCAATACTATTCGTAACCATGGGCCAGTATTGTTTTCAACTCTGAACCATGACTGAGCCAGTCATGGCTGCCATTATCGTGCCATTAGTGGGTACATGGCCACTAATGTTATCCCAATATTGGACTTATTATAATTTTGAACATGGGGTCCATCCTTAATGCCAGGACAAGTTGAGATACTTCCCAAATCGATCCCTCCCATCGATCAGAAGACAAAGTGGAAAGGGCGGGGTAAAGTTAATTCGGCGAAAAAAAGGCATATTTTAAAGATTTTTTTTTTTGCGTAACGGATAGTGTTCGTTTATTGAAAAATTTACATATAATAAAGTAACATTTGAACAACATACTCCTAAATTTGCATTGCAAAATATTCAAAATTGAGCGAGTGAAAATTAAACCCCGGAGGCGCCTCGAAAAACAATTGGTTTCCGGTGTACACCATAAATCGCAACAGAATCATCTGAAACAAAAAAATCAAAATGCATTTGTTGAAGGAGATGTTTCTCGAGGTAATGACGGGAGGATTTTTTTTTCGATTTTTTCGATTTTTCGTAGCACTTGGGAGCCATAAACCCGATTTTCGCTGAAAAAAATCGACTAATTTGTTGTTGAAAAATTACTAATTATTGAAAAAAAAAAAGCTCTCGACAATACCTGGTGAATTATGTGAAGAAGTACTGTGCAAAATTTCAAAGCGATTGGTCCAGTAGATTTTGAGTTATCGTGCACACGGACTTCAAATATGACAAGTCTCAGAAAAATGGTTTGAAAAACTCAGAAGAGTTTGGTCGCTTAGCGCTCATTGCACATGAGTTTGAGAACACTTCTCGATTGCATAAAAATCTGAGAAAATTCATGCCTATTAAAGGTACTCAAAAGATTAATTTTGCATAATAATAATTCCAAAATGTTATTAACAAAATGATGAAAAAACAATAGTGCGCCGCGCAGCTGCCGCCCAGGTATAAAACCCGGCATGGAGCAATAGACGCTCAAATACTCATAACTTCGTCAATTTTACTCCGATCGACTTGAAATTTTAACACAATATTCTTGAGATATTATGCATTCATCGGAAAAATTAAAAAAAAATGAAAAAAATAAATTTAATACTTTACCCCGCCCATAAGGGGCGGATTCACTCTGGCGGAGGATCGGTTCCTCGCGTTCTCCATTATTTTTGGGACGCGCATACCGAGGTTTAACTTTGCGTGAAATCGACGAGGTGATAATCGGTGACGTGTCCTAGCGCTATCCGGTGGATTCACTTGAGCGAGCGAAACGAGCGAATCGCCCATCCACACGTTAAACCGTAAACACACAACCGAGCGAGCGGAAACGGCCGCGCTAACGTCGCATGTGCATCGGCAGATGCAAAAGTGTTTCGCGATACGAAAGAACGAATCGAAGCGTGTCGAAGTGATTCGGAACATCGCGCATCGATGCGCTTTTGTTGCCAATGTCCGTTCTTCGAAGTTCACTGAGATATCGTTCACTAATGTTGGATTTTTATCACACATTCAGCGACTATAACATAAATGTACGTTGTAGAATTAAAACGGCGAGCGATAATCGAGTTGATGAAATTTTAAGGTCATGTGGACATCTGGGAAGTCACCGATGATAACAGCGTTGTATTGGCCTTCTTTCTCGATGATGTCCAATATTTTTGTAAGCAAAAATTACGGTCTCATAATTTGTTGCGTTTGGCAAAAAATCAATGGTTTCGAAAAATACACAAAGTGTAATTCAATTTACCATCACAGTCTGTTTCAAATAACTTTAAGCTACTCCCATGGAAACTCACGTCATTAAAATGGATGCAGAAAATACTTGTGCATTTATTACTTGTTTTTTTATTCCGTTACACATTCCGCATGTATTTTACTTTTTTTTTATTGTTATGAAAACCATGCGAAACGAAAATTTGCACATTGCTTCCTCATTCGTTTCCATAGTACATGAAGTTTTTTTAATGAGGAAGTGGGAAAACCTATTCTCAGTTTTTCATAAAGAATACTTCGGGAGTTACGAAAAAAGATACGGAATCACATTGCAAAGTATCCTTTAATTAATGTCATGTTGAAATGATTTAGGGTGAAGTGATCTTGAAAATTGATAAGGCCGCGCAAGACACATTTTGAGAAAAATTACTAAGTTCATAGGATTTCGATTGGTTTTAAAAAAATTTCTACAAAGATGTCTACAAGTTTGAAGACTTTATCGAGTGGTGAAAAAAATCAGGGCAATCTTCAATATTGATAAAGTTAAGGCGTACGATAATTTTTTTCAAATTCAAAATTTTTTATTTTGTGACGCGTTGATAAACTTTTCTCAATCATAATAGCAAACAAATATGGCATTCGTATATCAACTGTGCAAATAAAAACAGTGCAGTATTTTGAATATTAGATAATGTTACAACGTTTTGTCGAAATAGTTTTGACAAAAACGTCTATAGTCCGATTTGCTCTGACGTGACCGGCGTAGTTGCTGCTAAAATAGTTGCTGCTCTAGTCACTAAAATAGCTATAAATCCGTAAACTATTGGAATTCAAAAACGTCCTATCGAGAATATATTTTGAAAGGTCTAACCTTTAAGAATATGCAAAAAATTGATTTTTTGAAAATTCTCGACCAGGATACTCCCTCAAAGTTATGCTCTAACGTGACGGGTGTAGTTGCTGCGTCACTAGAATAGCTATAACTCCATAAGGTATTGGAATTCAAAAATGTTCTTTCGAGGATACATTCTTAAAGATCTAAACTCTAAGAATATTTAAAAAAAAACAATCGATTTTTTCAGAATACTACCTTAATTCTGCCAAAATCTTGTTTAGGACACATACATTGTCAGCACAGCTTTACGTACGTAGACTTCATGGGGATGGTTGATAGGATCTCCATTGTTCCTTCAAAGCCTTGGCATAATTATTGACTATCAGTAGGTCAGTGAGAAAAAACCAACATGCAATCAACCGACCAATCAGTGGCCTGTGAAGCTCACCTACTCCGTGATTCTTCAGACGCTATCGATGGTGCACGCGTGCTTCGATCACTTCCGGTGAAGATATATGCTACTCGGTTAATGCTACAATGATCGGTTATACGTTTGCCACATCGTCAATTACACATAACCAACATGCATCTTAAAGTGGACCCTCTTCTTATCCGTACCGTACAAGCAACCGATGATGCCCCAATCTCCCAATGACACACGTGTAATCGTCAAGTTCACTCGTGTGGAACGATCTCTTCGTGATTGTACCGATGATCCTGCGATTTATATTGTGTGCTCACTCGTACGAACATCGGGTATGGGTAAGTCGATACGAGAATGATGAGCAAGAGGAAGCACACGAGACAGGGAGCTTTACTCTGTACCCGAGAACCGGCAATTCTCTCATAGAGGAGGAAAATTTCTACCTAATCGGCGCCGATCTATGTTGTAATGCGCAAACAACTCGCCGTGAAAAAAAAAATCCTACGCGTTTCTGTATAATCAACCTGTACTATCCATCGGTAGATCATCCTTGTCAGTTTATCTCATGAAGTGGAGAGCCTTTGAAGTATAGTAATTATACCAACTACATTCCTATCCGAAGCGGATATTTATGGGTAGGTTGTATGTATTCATATGTATACACTGAATCGTATAATCGACTGAATCTATTGGGTCAGTGGGACTGACTCGATGACCCATACCGTCGAGGAACCTCCGTTCATTCAAGACTTCCGGAGATGGACGAGGTGAGACGTATACGATGAAACGGTTATGGGCAACCGGGAAGGCAATGCCCGAACATAGGGGCCTTTCTACATATGTGTGTACGGGGCATTCCACGTCGATTCGGACGAGGTTTCAATCTACTCGTCACGAATTTGATTCATGATTTTTCTCTGATTTTACTGATTTCCATGAGCAGTACTGGATTTTGTCCCAGTAGTCCCTGTGCCAATAAATTTTTGACGAAATATGACGCCTGAAATCGTTGGATCAACTAGATGGATGGTTGGGTCAACTAACCAACCCTATTTCTTAGTTACCACAACTAAATCGATTGAACGACTTAGTTGTTAGACGCAGTCAGTTGGTTGGATCAACTAACCAACCCTATTTCGTAGTTACCACAACTAAGTCGATTGAACGACTTAGTTGTTAGACGCAGTCAGTTGGTTGGGTCAACTAACCAACCCTATTTCGTAGTTACCACAACTAAGTCGATTAAACGACTTAGTTGTCAGACGCAGTCAGTTGGTTGGGTCAACTAACCAACCCTATTTCTTAGTTACCACAATCAAGTCGTTTAAACGACTTAGTTGTTAGACGCAGTCAGTTGGTTGGGTCAACTAACCAACCCTATTTCTTAGTTACCACAACCAAGTCGTTTAAACGACTCAATTGTTAGACGTAGTTAGCTGGTTGGGTCAACTAACCAACCGTATTTCTGAGATACCACAACTAAGTTCTTTAATCAACTTCGATCAACTACAAAGTTGGTTGTGTCAACTAACCAACCCTATTTCTTAGTTACCACAACTAAGTCGATTAAACGACTTAGTTGTGGTAACTCGGAGCACTAAGCTATTTGGTTAAACCAACCAAGTAGTTTTTTCCGTGTATAAAATGAAGTTCGAAAAAACAATCAACATAATATTTCCACAACGCTTTTAACATTCTCTTATCAACAAAGCGTACGATTTGTAAGAACAATATAAATTGTCGACCATATTTCATTCCTAATGGATTTTCGACCTAAAATTCCGAATTTTTCGAGCATATTCCTAACCTCAATGAATTCGTCTGTTTTGGCTATTGAAATTTCCTTTTTGTCTCATCGTTGACATGGCAAATGAACGAAAGAATGCACTGCCTATTAGTTCCAACGCAGGCGCAGAAAAAATCTTCAATCGAATCTAAAAATATGGAAATCAGGCGTTAGCTGAATTGACATTGAATATCCCATATGCATGTATATGGAATACCAATGATTCTTTGACCATGCGAGAAACCGCTATACGTAATGTATTATGCGCGCCGCAAGGTTTTTCGGTCCGGGACCACCAAACGGCATTGTAATTCGTACCTACAAAGTACATATATTATGTATAGATGTACATATTTGGCCTGACGTAAGCCGAAAATTTATTTGGGTCCGATATGCAGGACCCCGGGCAGTGGGTGCGAGAGCTCGTTATAACATGGGCGATGAACGAATCGAGTTTCGGGCATCGACCCTCGCTCATCGTGGCCGCTCGTTCGCTGAATAATAAAAGCAAAAGAGAAGCGAAGAAAGAAAGAAGAATTGAACGACGACGACACGACACCGCGAACGAAAGAACGGTACACGAAACTGCACTGGCTTCAGTGGCCTTATAATACCCAGGGCAAGTATATCGTATGTGGGACAAAACGTGACCAACGATGAGGCAGCCAGTAGCGCGTGGGCCTCTTTGACCTGATCTGCTCTTGCTCCTTCTTTCTCACTCGCTATCACTGTAAAGCGACTTGCCTCTGTCTCATGCTCGTGCAAATGACTAAGCGAATACCTCAACACGATCGTTTGCTCCTGTTATTTCGATGGGGATACAAATTCCACGACGTATCAGCGACCGTTTTGGTCTCTGTAATTTCCACAATGTCTCGATCAGCCAACGAGTCTAACGGCTACATTTTATCATCATTTTTATTTTCATGAGAATCTTTGGCGAAACGTTTCAAGAAAGTTGACTTGAGGTAGTAGACCACTGTGACGACCGAAATTTCGACGTTTTTTCATTAATTTTTTTTAATTACAACATAAAATGCGATCTTTTCGAAATTTTTACATGTTGTTATTTGTATCTCGAAGAGTACAACAAAATTTTTGTTTACTTAATTTTACATGGATTTGTTTATGATTTTGTACGTGAAAGTGCTCCGGCAAACACACTTGGACAATTTACGAAATATTCACGTACAATTGAAATGTAATGAATACGTCATATAGTGTTCATCACAAATTCGAAACTTTTTCATAATGCACGTAAACGAGATGTATATAATACGTCTTGACGATATGTAGTAAGGACGTCAATGAATGATGAAGGAATTACGAAAAACTATAGACATCACAAATATGTAACATTGATACGTCAAAATCTCGTCATTCTTATACGAGATATTATAAACTGTGAACCTGTAAAATTGTTACGAGTCAATGCTGTAACAATTATAAAACATTGGTGATATTATAATCTCGTAGTACAGGCTATGTAGCAAATACGTGTAATGCGTTACATAAATGTTACAAGACGTTTCTTGTAACAAATTCGTAACAATTATAGAATATTGCTGTAACAATTACAGAAGATTGGTGATATTATAATCTCGCAGTATAGGCTACGTAGTAAATACGTATAATGTGTTACATAAATGTTACAAGACATTTCTTGTAACAAATCCGTAACAATTACAGAATATTGCTGTAGAAATTATAAAAGATTGGTGATATTATAATCTCGCAGTATAGGCTACGTAAAAAATACGTATAATGTGTTACATAAATTTGATGCGACATTCCTTGTAACATATCCGTAATATATACATATAATTCTACATAACCTCAAAATGTCTTAAACCATTTTGAGGTTATGTAAATGAATGAACGCAAGCAATATGGGAGTGTAATTAACGATATGTGAGTCTAATATGTCAGTGTAATTCGACTCTCAACCTGCTGGAATAAATTTCTACTATGATTTTCGATGCTATTTTGGAATAGCACCTCCCTCCAAGACCCCATAGGGGTTAAAAAAAAAGTGTCTCCGAACGAGATTTCGATCAGGTTGAATATTATATAATGTTTGAAAATCATTAAATATTAATAAAAAATCTTTATTTTATCGGAATTATAAAGAAATCTAATATTACGAATAAAATAAAAATTGCATGTTTCGTTACGTAGCAGTTACATCAATTTGCTGAGTGTGTTATGGCCAGGCTAAATCGCCTCTTCCCGGGCGCGCGTTCCCGCTCTCTTGAGTGCGAGAGAGATAGAACTAAAACTTTTAACACATATTTCTCGAAAACGACTGAATGGAATGAACAGAAAATGGTAAGGCCACCTGCACAAATTAATTACGCAAGTAACCCCACTGTTCATTTTTTTATTCCATCAAGCCATCATCGAGAAAAATGTGTTCAAAAACTTTTGAGGTTATGTTGACCCTTAGACTCCCTTTATGGCTATGAGACGAGTTTTTTACATCTATGAGCTGACAATGAGTGTGTGACATCTATGAGTTGAGTTTGTTACATCTATATGAGTTGAATATTTTACATGAGTATATTTCATTATTATTCTTCGTAGATTTTTCATATCTGTGACTTGTTTAGAGGATGACATATTTGAGAACCAACTCTGCTTTATTCACGGAGTTTGTGAAGGAAATGTTATATCCAATGTAGCACGCGTTACATAACATCTTCGCAACTATTTCGGGATTGTGTTTGCTGGGTGGAGTCCTCGAAAAAAGGTGACTTGTTTCGGAGAAGCACACAGCCTTTCGTAGTCATCTAAAATCAAAAATCTAAAGAGCTCATTATTTTGTAGGCTTAAATCTAGGTCTATAACTTATAATATGCATATTTTAAGAGAAAAAAACAAAATGGCGAACTTGTGAACAAAAAGGTCTTCGAAATCAAATTTTTTTTAGATAAATTGTTTAAAAAAATTCATTTATCATTAAAAAATTAAATGTTTTAAAGGTTAGGTATTAAGCTATGTGTGCCTTAAATAACGAGTAAAGTTGTTAGCAAAATCGGTTGAATAGTTTTCAGTTAGTGCTTCCTCGAAATTTTGAAAACGTAGTTTCGAGAAAAACGCGTTCAAAGTTTTGACAACAGATTTTGTATATACAAAATATATATACATTAATCCGCTATGCCTGGTGCATAGAACAATCCTTCCGATTCCTGAAAGTTATCTTAAAGCTCTCTTCATTTCTTCGAGAGATTTAAAATTTCTGGTGATTGCCAATCCGTAGTAATTAGTGATTTTTAATATTAACTTTTTAGTTAATTGCTCTCTTCTTTTGGCTATAACTTTAAAAATATTTTAAATTTCAGTCTGAAACTTTTACAGTATATTCTTAAGATGTTTATTCTTAAGATCTTGCGAAAGATGGATAAAAATCGATTTTTTGAACCCGTCACACTGGTTTACTCGACCTTCAGGCGATCGAGTCAGAATCAAAATGGCGATTATTAATAATAATTTATAATTTTTATAGAATACCTACAAATATTATGTATCATACACCATTTGAGGTACCAAATAAAGAATTTTTTAGGACTAGTTAGAACCCTTAAAGTGCACTGGTTTCATGAAAAACCTAGTTTCAAGTTTTTGCAGTCTGCGCGTGATTCACAATAAACCGCTCGATAGATTTTACTCTGCGACGTCTCATTTTCTTCGTGATATTTTTCTCCGTAGGATTAATGTGACACATTTTTTTAGCCCTTTATTTCAGAGCTGCCGACCTGTTTTGAAATCGGTAGCCGATTTAAAAATTTCCAGGCATTGTCCTGGTCACAATTTTGACTTGAATCAAAATATGCCACGTTCATTCCGTGGGAAAAAGCGTTACGAAGAAAATGAGACGTTTTAGAACAAAATCCGTTCAGCAGTTCTTTCTGAATCACGCGCAGAGTGTAAAAACTCAAACTAGGTTTTTCCAGAAACCGGTGCACTTTAAGGATTCTAACTAGTCCCACAAAAAATGTTTCATTTGGTACCTCAAATAGTGGACGATACATCATATTTGTAGAAATTCTAGAAAAGTTATAAATTATAATTAAAAATCGCTGACTCGACCGCCTTAAGGTTGCATTCTAGTCTAGAGACATACATTTTTATCACTTTGTCGTGCTCGAGGAAAAAAAAACAAAAAAATATTTTCCCATCTCTTTTTTTGACAACATATTTATTGATATTTTGACAATAAAGAATAAAATTTTCGAGGAAAAAAAATGAAAATCAAATAAGTTATAAGCAGGTAAATGTGGGGCTAAAAAAAAGGGGTGTGGTAGCTGACACGATTGCAGCCTTTCTAATCATCTGAATCAAAATTTCACCCCTCTACGGTCGCACTGGGTCATTGAAGACCCGAGCAAAATTTCAATTGGAGATTTCTTCACTGAGATAGCTATTTACAGCGTGAAAAACAATGGGTCTTAATAAACACTGATTCACATTCTACAAATATTGAGGAGTAGTCAAGAATTTTTTTATTTTATTTTTTGAAGCAGTTTAAACTGTTGAAAATTGTATGCAGACACAGAAGATCCAGTACGACCGCGGAAGCATCGAAATTACAGTGTGACCGCGGAGAGTTACAAAAGATTCTCAATAAGAGTCCAAATCAATACAAATTTCACAATGAAACTGGTGAAACGAAAATTAATTCCAGTGTCGTGAATTATTATTATTATTATTATTATTATTATTATTATTATTATTATTATTATTATTATTATTATTATTATTATTATTATTATTATTATTATTATTATTATTATTATTGTATTTTAAGTGCTGGAATGACCCTTGGCGACTATCCTAAACCGGGTTTCCGGCGGCTCGTTATAACAGATAGGATGCGGAATCATTTTCCTTCTGGTTTACAGTTACATTTTGGTAATTCAATATACCAAACGAGTTATGACCCGACTCTCCGTGTATATCCGATTCGTGCCTCCCATGAAGTAATGGTCTCGTTGTTTGAATATAAATTCACAATTTTTCATTTTCTCGTCTATCATTTTCTCTCATTAACGTCCCTCATGTTTCTTCATTTCTTCTTATTCATCATGCGGGAGCCTTGTTTGTTTTATAAATACAATTAACAACCTTCAGGTGCTCGTTATGGCGAAAGCATAACACATCATTCCTCGTTCACTTACACTTACGTTGGTTATTCAATACACGAAACGAGTGTACGTCTCAACACATAATTTCGAAAACGCAGCGCGGGCGAGACACGCATTATTGAAGGCGGACAGATTATTCTTCGCTTCCGAGGTGATTATTCACGGACTGAAACTTCAAATACCACAATTCCATCTTGCTGCAATCATCACCGTTTACCATAGAGAGAGTAAAACGAGAAAATAATTATTTTAGCTTCTATTTAGAGAACATGAATAGTCGAAGAAAATGCACCCTCCACAAATTCCATTAAGGTCTTAGGTCACTCTATGATTTTCAAAAAATTGATTTTTTTCGTTGAAAAGATAGCTTAGCATGTATAGAGTTATATTCCAAAAAGTTATGTGCGTGAAAAATCCCTAAGCACTCGATTTTCATATTCTAGTGCGATTCCTCCTCATTCGCAGCGAGCTTTCTACAAACTTTAAAAGCTTTCATCTCAGAACTACATTTTTTGAGTCGGCCGAACTCATAACTCAAATAAACTTCAACTGATTCATTTTGAATTTCAACTGTACATTCAAAATAACGTTCTTTAAAGCACAACGTAGGATTTTTTCATTATATTGCATAGTTCCTTCTTTATAAACGATTTCCGGATAATTTTATCATGGCATTTTATACTTTTTGAATTAGAAATGTGCCATTTTTACACAGAACAATTTAAAAAATCTTGCGTACTTCTATAGCTATTCTTACATATAATCGAAAAAACTTTGGCGTCTTATTATGACTCAAAAATTATAGGAGCTATTGGTTCGGCCGTTGACCTTCTAGAAATGAAGGCGTCATCGGAAAAATACTGCACAGTTGCCATTTTGACATATATGCCGTGAAAAAATAATTTTGAATTGCCAATTAGATGTATAATCAAAAACTTTTTTGTATTCCGATTTATTTTATGGCTTAGCTAAAAAAATCACGAAATATGCCCTTTTTGGTACTGTATAGCGGCCTAAGGCCTCAAAGCGGAATTCTCGTATAGAGACATTTGAGCGTTTTGTCGAGCTCGATAAAAATAAATACGCTTCACGTACTCGTTGGGGGGCGAATCCCCCCAACCCCCCCCCCACGCTTTGCGTGCTGTTATCGTCGCCCTTCGCGCTCCGTATTCTTGATCATTGTCTTGATTTATTTGGTATGGAAATACCATATTGTTTTCATGTTAACTGTACATTGTTTTTGATAATATTGAGTCACATGTTTCATTCTTCATAGAGGCAACGGCTCATAAAGTTGGTGATCAAATTTCAAGGATTATATTAGTAGGCACTCACAACTTTAAAATATAAGGATCATACATTTTGTTTTTGTGATATATTTGGGATATTAGTTAACATGTCCCTTAGGGATGTTTTAATAGGCACTCACACCGTAATTTTAACTCTTTGATAGATTATATTCGCAGAATTGTTAGAATATTAGGCAGTTATGAAGAATATTAGTGACATTTGAGATGGGCATATTTATCGTGAAATTTTAATAATTTAATAATTATTAGTACATTTATAATAAGTAGAAGAAGCTTTTGGTTATAAATCGTGCATAGTTTCTGTTTTTTCACGTTTGAAACGCGCGGGTGATGGCCATATTGCCAGCCAGGGATGGGCATAAAGAACTTAAAAAAAAAATAAGTGATAAATCATTTTTGACTCGTGATTTAAACGGGCTCGGAGTATCAAGTACTTTCGGACTTGTGATTTAAACGGGCTTGGAGTATCAAGCCTTTTTTGACTTGGGATTTAAACGGGCTCGGAGTATCAAGTCTTTTTTGATTGGTGATTTGAACGGGCTCGAAGTATCAAGTACTTTTGGACTTGTGATTTAAACGGGCTTGGAGTATCAAGCCTTTTTTGACTTGGGATTTAAACGGGCTCGGAGTATCAAGTCTTTTTTGATTCGTGATTTGAACGGGCTCGGAGTATCAAGTACTTTTGGACCTGTGATTTAAACGGGCTTGGAGTATCAAGCCTTTTTTGATGTGGGATTTAAACGGGCTCGGAGTATCAAGTCTTTTTTGATTCGTGATTTGAACGGGCTCGGAGTATCAAGTACTTTTTTACTCGTCACTCCTTTCGATTAAGAGTGACAAATTCTTTTTAATTCTGAGTATATTTAAGCTTTAAATTCATTTTAATTCCTTTTTTAATCGAAGCAAACGACGAAATTCATATTAATTCCTGAATATTTTTTAATTGTACCATGGTCAAATCGATCCCGGTACAACAAATTATAACTCCGCATACGGAGAATAATAATTAGTGACAAATAAATAAATAAATAAATAAATAAATAAATAAATAAATAAATAAATAAATAAATAAATAAATAATTTTTTTTTTTTTTTTTTTTTTTTTTTTTTTTTTAATACGGGCCAGTATGCTCGCGCGTAGACTCAACCAAACCAAATCCGGATTTGGTTTGGTTGAGTCTACGCGCGAGCATACTGGCCCGTATTTAAAAAAAAAAAAAAAAAAAAAAAAAAAATTCATTTAATTATTTATTTATTTATTTATTTATTTATTTATTTATCTATCTATTTATTTATTTATTTATTTATTTATTTAATTATTTATTTATTTATTTATTTATTTATTTATTTATTTATCTATCTATTCATTTATTTATCTATTTATTTATTTATTTATTTGTCACTTATTATTATTCTCCGTATGCGGAGTTATAATTTGTTGTACCGGGATCGATTTGACCATGGTACAATTAAAAAATATTCAGGAATTAATATGAATTTCGTCGTTTAATTCGATTAAAAAAGGAATTAAAATGAATTTAAAGCTTGAATATACTCAGAATTAAAAAGAATTTGTCACTCTTAATCGAAAGGAGTGACGAGTAAAAAAGTACTTGATACTCCGAGCCCGTTCAAATCACGAATCAAAAAAGACTTGATACTCCGAGCCCGTTTAAATCCCACATCAAAAAAGGCTTGATACTCCAAGCCCGTTTAAATCACAGGTCCAAAAGTACTTGATACTCCGAGCCCGTTCAAATCACGAATCAAAAAAGACTTGATACTCCGAGCCCGTTTAAATCCCAAGTCAAAAAAGGCTTGATACTCCAAGCCCGTTTAAATCACAAGTCCAAAAGTACTTGATACTCCGAGCCCGTTCAAATCACCAATCAAAAAAGACTTGATACTCCGAGCCCGTTTAAATCCCAAGTCAAAAAAGGCTTGATACTCCAAGCCCGTTTAAATCACAAGTCCGAAAGTACTTGATACTCCGAGCCCGTTTAAATCACGAGTCAAAAATGATTTATCATTTAAAGCATGTATTTAAATACTTTTTGATTCGAGTCCGCCCATCCCTGTTGCCAGCGGAGCGCAAGCACACGAGAGTAGAGAACCATGTACTTTTTATAAGAGAAATGTGGGTTTTGAATTTGGCGCGCTCAGGCCGGCTGCTACGCATTCTGTGCGATTTTTAGTTCCTCTTTTACTCTGTACGTGGCGTAGCGGCGTCCGTGACGTACGTGGCGATGTCGCATACGCAGGTCTATTGCTTTACGTGAAAGTGATATGTGTTTGTTTACAATTCTGTCAGTGAGAAAAATAGTCTTTTATCTTAAAAATATTGTTTTTGTGCAAACGTTATCCCCTTAGCAGTGTCTAATTGGATTGAAACTTCATGGGACATTTGTTTACAATCATATACAGACATTACGTGAGTTAAAAAAAAATTCGTTCGTGACTTTTTAAGTTCCAAGTGTATATAGACAGAATCAGCTGTTTGTTGGTTAAAAATTGTGTTTTTTTGCCAAAATTGTAAACTTAATGGTGTCTGATTGGAATAATACTTCGTGGGACATTTTTTTACAATTATGTACAGACATTGTGTGAGTAAGAAAAAAATTCGTTTGTAAACTTTCGAGTTCCAAGTGTATATGGACAGAAACAGCTGTTTTTTATTAAAAATGGCGTTTTCTTTGCTATAATTTCCAACTTGATTATGTCTGATTGGATTGAAACTTGATGAGACATTTGCTTACAATCATATACAGACATTCTATGAGTTATAAAAAGATTCGTTTGTAAACTTCCAAGTTTCAACTACATATGGTCATAAAAAATGCTTTTTTGCTTCAAAATGGCTATTTTTTTAGAAAATCTTTGTTTCACAGTATCTGTTTGGATTTAAACTTCATAGGCATAGAGATCACAACCATATGCAACTGAAGAAGAAGAAGAAGAAGATTGAATTCTGTGCACCGGTTTCTGAGGTCTGGGTCTGGACGGACATCCGACGTAGATTCTGGGCCAATTTTAATAGGCGCTTTTTGTCATAAATGAGTGAGTGCCTAAAAGATTGATTTTTTCAAAATTCTAGACCAGAATACTGCCTTACGATTTACATAATAAATTTTACAAGCAGATTAATAAGGCTTTATATTATTCAACTTGCCCCTACCAAAACGTTTAGAAGAGGAAGCCAGATTGTTTGCATGATGCTGCACTTGAAAATACAAAATGGTCATAATTTCTAGCACAGTTTTTTTGCAATCCAGGAACAATTGCAAAAAGGCGTGTACTTTGTGACGTTACTCGTTATATCTGTTATCCATAATATAATGACTTCAGCATTGGAATAATATGTGTGTAACGTTTTATTTTATTTTTTGCTTCAAAAAATTTTAATGAACCGGGGGGCATCGAACGAAATAATCAACGTTCTCGTTGATTATTTCGGCAAAAGGCAAAATCTGTGGACTGGGTAAATGTAAATTTAAACTATGTTTCCCTCGAGATTTCACCGTCATATCCATTTGCAAAATTATACAAGAACAGTGTGGTATGTGTGTTAAAAATGTGACGCACAATCGAGCCCGTGTGCTTCATTTATCATGCGTTGATTCGCGGATATATTTGTCAGTTTTTTTCCCTTTAACGAAAACAGCCCCCAGGCTCTCTCGTTCAACGATGCACAATGATATATGCACGGATGCATCTGATTTTGTACGTTCGTTGAATATTTTTTCAATGACAAATAATGGATGATTTTTGTTATCAATAAATAATTTTTTCCGGTAATGGGGATTCCAATTAACCGATGCTGATTGAAATGGACGAGTGCAATTTTCTCTTTTTTTTTTCATTTCCGGAAAAAAATAAATATCGTTGTTTCGAAGGGCCAGACTAATTGTGCACTGATATTACTTCCTCATAAGAGAAGGTTTGTTTTCGCAAAGAAAAAAATTCTGAACATTTTATGCCAGTATATTCAAAATGTGAAACGTGGTGAAAAAATCATTTCAATACAAAATTTACACATATTTTCCAAATTTATTTCCACACTGAGAAAACGGTTAATTCATGGTAAAGAAATAAATCTAGTCAGGACTTTTATTTAAATATTCTTTAACTGTTACAAAATTTGTTAGTCGTTAAGAAATATTCGGATTCTCATGACAAAATTTTATTTGCGTCAAAATAATTAATTAACCGTTAAAAAATATTTATTTCCCCATATTCAACTTTACATTTGTTAACAGCTAGCAAATTCTGGTACATAGAAACGTATTGTTTTCTAAGTGGCATCACTCGTTAAGCTTCCTTTATAAGAAAGCCTGATTGAACTGAATTATAAGTATCATTGAAGAACGCAAGAAAATTTTTCATAAAGGAGGCTTGGCGACCGATGAAAAAAATGAGGGAATGGATAAATTTCTAGTTTTTGACGATTTTTCGATACAACGTAAAAGATAACATAGAGGTTCAATTTTTATTCTTACCATCAAAATATTTTACCAATCTTTGTGCGCCCTTTAGAGATTTTTTTTCAATAGATATTACTAGAATATTGTGGCAACGACAAAAAATGTGTATCAGTAGAAATAGTTTAATCATTATTCATTTAATTTCGGCTCATAATAGTATCGTACGAAATTTTATTGTACGAGTGCGCAAAGTGCCAGTTTGAGCACGGGCAGCGTGCGTAAAGTGGCACTTTAAGCACGGAGTGCAATAAAAATCAATTATCCATCTCTTGTAGAGGATTAAAAAAACTAAGAAAAAAATAATAAAAACATTTTTTAATTTGGCTTTCACGCGCGTTCAAAGTTTCATTTATCGTCTGTACAACAAAATTTTCAGTTCATTTAAATGATATTGTAATTAGTCAAAATGGACTTGAGCAGCTACAATTTTTTTTTTGCCAATTGAATTTTTTTTTTAACGCCCGTGGATGCAAATTTCGCCGAAGATCTTCCTCTTCAGTCTTGGTGATAATAATAAGGAAGACATGAAAATAATACGGATCGATGGCTCAAAAAAAAGTATTTTGCCACTAAAAAAAGGCTCAAAGACCTTCGATTCTCTCTGAATCGATTCTCGAACGCCGGTGAATAAAAAAGCTCTGAAAAGAAATACTTTGAGATCTTCACATCCAAATATTTCAACACGATACAAATCTCGATGGATCTTGAATTTCGAAGCAGCGATAATGTAATTCCAAACAGTTGACGTCGCACACCAACCTTACCGAGATTTTTACCTTGAATAGCTAATACGGGACAGACCTAATCCGACAAAGGGCATCGGGATGAACGTCGCCTTAGGGCGAGATCGTTATCGGGCTACGAATCAATTCACAGGCGTGTTAATTAAACGGCTCAATTGACCAGGCAAGCAATCAGAACCACGAAGACAAGCGTGCTTCTACTTCGATTGTATGGCAGCGAAACCCTAGCGATGGCCATATTAAACCGGTCAGTTTACTTGGCTTCGGGCTCCTGATGCTCATTTAATTGGCCCTTCCAAGCGTAGGCGTAAAGTTCATTGACCTTGGTACTGATCAAAAATTCTTGCTGACCGAAGCCCCAGTCGTCCAATTTCTTGATCCTCAGGATAAATGTAAGGATATCAGATACACGTGAAAACCATGGAGCATTTTCCTGTATTGCAAACTCTTTTTTTCATGAGATTTTTTCAAAACTTTGCCAATCCGCAATACTACTTCATAGCGCAGCTGGACAGTACTTGAAGTACCAGGTACTTGTGACGTACTTGAAGTACTTCAAATACTTTAGAGTACTTTCAAGTACTCCAAGTACTTAAGAGTACGTCAAAGTACTTTAGAGTACGTTAAAGTACTTCAAAGTACTTCAAACTACTTTAAACTACTTCAAACTACTTCAAACTACTTCCAAGTACTTCCAAGTACTTCCAAGTACTTCCAAGTACTTCCAAGTACTTCCAAGTACTTCCAAGTACTTCCAAGTACTTCCAAGTACTTCCAAGTACTTCCAAGTACTTCCAAGTACTTCAAAATACTTCCAAGTACTTGAAGTGATTTAAATGCTCCAAAGTACTTGAAGTGTTTAAAAGTACTCCAAAGTACTTGAAGTACTCCAAAGTACTTGAAGTACTTAAAAGTACTCCAAAGTACTTGAAGTACTTAAAAGTACTCCAAAGTACTTGAAGTACTTAAAAGTACTCCAGAGTACTTGAAGTACTTAAAAGTACTCCAGAGTACTTGAGGTACTTAGAAGTACTTCAAGAATTGTACTTAAATTTTCAAATACTTAAAAAATACTTCAAGTAGTGTAATCAAATTTTGGATTGTTCTTCAAGTATTGTACTTTTCATTTCGAATACTTTTCTGTACTTCAAGTACCTTTTCAAGTACAAGCATCCAAGTAGTGTAATCAAATTTTGGATTGTACTTCAAGTATTGTACTTTTCATTTCGAATACTTTTCTGTACTTCAAGTACCTTTTCAAGTACAAGCATCGAGACTTTAGAATGTGCCTTGCTGATGGTTGCATGTACAAAGCCCTTGAATATGAAATTGAAAATAATAATTCGTGACGTATGGAAAATGGACATACTCTCCCTCAACTTTCGCTTACGAGAGTTTTTTAAAACTCAAAGTTAGAGTAGTTTCAACAGTGAATGTATTATGTTCTTCATTTCTTCTTTTTCAAACCTGTATAAAAATAAATCATAATTATAATCGTCAATGCTATTTTTGAATTACTTTTTATTCTTTGTTTAAATAATTCTGTACCAATCTGCCCAAAACCTAATCTTAGTGTATTGAAGAAGGTAAAAATTTGTCTTGATACAAAAAGATTGATAAGAAATCAAACGTGAGTATTAGAACTTACAAGATATACCTGAAAAGTTGAAAAGTACTTGGTACTTCGTAATTGATTTTTCAAGTACTTGTACTTCAAGTACTTTAAGTCTTAAGTACTTCAAATAATAAGTACGTAGTACTTAAAGTGCGTACAGTACTTCGTACTTGAAGTACTTTCCAGTACTTTGCCCAGCTCTGCTTCATAAGATTCTCTCACAATTATTTCAGATCTTCAAATCTCACTAATTTATGAGTTTTTTGGGGCATTTGAAAAAAACATGTTTAAGACAATATTTATCGAGATATAATTTTTTTTTATCTTTCCGATTAAATTTTCAAGTATAATTTAAGCAAACTGGTAAACCGAAATGTTTGGTTCCCGGAAAATATCAACCAAAGTTTTAGTCACTGGCTTTTCACTTAAAAAAAATATCGAAAGAAGATTAAAAATTATCGGTCTTATTTCGCTGCCAGATTTAATAAATTTTCAAGAATACTTGTCGACCCGGGAAAAAAAATCGCCGGAATAAAATGGCCGAGGGTTCTGAGCAAAAAAAAATTGTGAAATTAATAAAATCATAGCCATGGGCTATTTTTTCATTGCGCTAAAAATTTGCAAGTATAAAAATCCTTCCTGGAATATTCCCTTATAATGTTCAATCTTTCGTCTGAGTTTTATTAGATTTTAACGAGAAAGCTTGCAATCGATTTTCTCTTTAATTTATTTTTCAGTCCAGAACCGCAGGCGGTCTCACTCTAGCGATTTTTGCTTTATAAAAGTTTTATGGAGAACCTATTTTGTAACTTCTCTTTAACAGAAAAACAAGTTTACTAGACAATTATTATATCCTCCAGGTAAGAAAAATCTATATCTATCATTTCGGAAAATATTCCATTTGCGAATTATTTCTTATAAGTATACTTATTTCTATGAATACTTACAAATAGTTAAAAAAAAATGCAGCAAAAAAAGAAATGATGAGATAATCCGAGTGGGGTCCGATCGTACACATTTTTGATCCTACACTGAGGTAGTCCTACACAAAATATCTTACTCGTGATAATGTCCAGAACTTTTTATTCCACACAAACTTACAGCCCAACATATGTATTTATCCTACATAATTAAATCTATAATACAGGCTGTTGTCGTACACATAATATCCTACAGAACAAAGAATCCTACACAAAATATAAGTGGCGTCCGATCCTACACATTTTCGATCTTACACAAAGATAGTCCTACACAAAAAAATCCTAGCTATAAGTTTGGGTAGGATAAAATGTATTGGACATTATTACGTGTAGAATATTTGTCGTGGGTTTTTTTGTTGTGCCCGATGTTATGTGTAGGATTATAAAATTGCGTGTATTATAAAATTTAATATTGTAGAAAAACATGTGTGAGACGTTTTAACAATTGTGTAGAATAAATATGCTGGGCTATAAGTGCGTGCAGGATAAAACGTACTGAACAGTATTACGTGTAGGATCTTCTGTTGTGTAGGATATTATGTGTAGGGCCTGTATTATAAAATTTAATTGTGTACACTGAGGAAATTGTATGGTGACGTTAACCATAATTCAATTATAAAATATGTTTCCCTGACGCAACGTCTATAATTTATGGTCACCCTAATATGAAAAAACATTGTAATATAAACCATATTTTCGTAATCACACCGATCATCTGTGTATGGAAATTGCAACAATTTGTCTCCTCACCATGCATGAAGTGCTAGAAACTATTAAAAGCATTGCATTCTCATTACTTGCATGGTTGTACTTTCTATTATGCATCAAATTCCGAATCGTTTTGCATATTGGCGACAGGAAGTAATGATTCTCATTTAATTGAAAGCATATAGTCTTACTCAGCAATAGTGTATAAGATAATCATTACTGTTCTATAGTTACGGTAATATATGAAATATAAATTAGCGGTTAGTTAATAGTCGACGCTGAGCACTGATATCCCAACCTCGTTTCACTGGCGTGTAGTTGGAAAGAATCATATTGTTGAAATTCCAAACAGACACGCGTCAATGCCAGTTTCTATGCTGCCCGGAAAAAACCAGTTGGTTGTGGCAACCATATGGTTTGTAACATATGCTTCGAGCATCTAGTTGGTTGGGGCAACTATTCTCGTGGTTCCCACAACCAACTTTTTATTGGTTGGGTATTTGGCAACCAATAATATAGTTACGGTAACCACAAAAATGGTTGCCCCAACAAACTAGTTGCTTGAAGTAAATCTCACACACTAGCTGGTTGCCACTGGCCACACCAACTCTTTTTTCTGTGCGAGTCGCTTTTTCCTTGTAAAAGAAAAAAAACTCTTTTGATGGGAATCTTTTTCGGATTCGACCATCTTGCGTTTTGCCGCAAAGTTTTAAATATCCATACATAAGTAAGGATATCAAACATAGATGAACTTGGAGGCCTTATAGACGTCGAGAAGAAAGTTCGTTTATGCGAAAAGAAGCCACCTACCGGACTCTTGGTGAACTGACAAATCTGCAGATAAGATCGTATGAGATTACGGGTGAATAGGTATTTCAGCAACCTGAATGCAGAATGTAGCCACTATATTATAGTGTACCGATAACCATTCACTGATTTTGCCACACACATCTCCTATGATCATTCTAATTTACCATAGCAATATGTTGTTTAGTTCGTGTAAACATGTAACATTTTTCTGTTACGCGACGTCTCTATTTTATAGTGGAATGCATTCAAAAATAACACTAGACAAAGAACTACAATTGTCCCTGCCAATTCAGGCCATGCCTGCATTTAATATACATTTTGGCGGCTAAAATTATTGAACTCAACCTTACTACTGTGGTGAAGTTGAATGAGCAAGAATTAGAAGTGACTATAAGAATAGTAGCGTCACGGAACAAGATTAAGAAGGTTTGCACGAAACAAATAATAATAAATACGACGATTGTTGTATATTATTGACAATTAAATGAATGTTTTCAATGAATTATGTACTTATCATTGCGGGCTTAACAATAATAATTGTAGCCTCACGCATATTAGATATTTATAGATACCTTTGAAATAGCATGTTTGATGTCCCACACAGAAATATAATATACCGGAAAATATATTTTTCGATATACGTAAAAATATATTTAAAATATATTTGAAGTGTACATTATATATTCTAAATACATTTTAGATGTATCTAAAATATATATCAGATATGTATTAAATATATAATATGTATATTCCATATAAGAAATATACTCAAAAATATATTCGTGATAAGTACATTTTCGGCAGAAAATATTTCTTTGAAATATATATTAAATATATTTTAGATATATGATTATTGTGCATGAAAATATATTTTTTTTCACCCATGCAAGATTTTCGTGCTTTTCACCATATGCGTAGACAGCCGAAAAGTGACTCTTTTCTGACAGCTAAGGGCGAAAACAGACGAGTTCGCTCCTTTTTCCCCTCCGGGGAAAAAAGAACCGAACTCGTCTGTTTTCACTCTTAGCTGTCAAAAAAGAGCCCCTTTTTGGCTATCCACGCATATACTGAAAAGCACGAAAATCTCCCATGGGGAAAAAAAAGATCGTGTGCAACGCGGGCCAGAGATTCGTCTTTTGTCTCGCGTGGTTGCAGCCCTCGCTTCGCTCGTTGCGGCAAACTTCACGCTCGACAAAAAGACTTATCTCTGGCCCTAGATGCACAAAATACTATTTTGATATCTGTAAAAGAATATATTGTGTATATTTGAACACCAATTAAAAATGTATCTAAAATATATAGAACATGCACTCAATATATATGTTTGATATATTGAGTATATGTCTTCAATACATTTTTTATATTTATATTGTAATATTTTTAAATAGATTACAAATATACCTAAAATCATATTTGTAATACATACATTTTCGGACAAAATATACTTATATATCCAAAAATATGTTTTCCGTAATATCTGCCGATATATTTTATTTCCATGTGGGGTTATTTCGCGCTTATAGTAAACTCAACCATGTTATGGCTAACCTAACCATAAAATATGTTCTCTGTTATTATAATCGGTTTTACTATAGTCGTTTGTAGTAATTACCACGGGTTTTTCTCTCAGTGTAGGAAAACGTGTAGGATAAATTTGTTGCGCTATAAGCTGATGTAGAACAAAAAGTACTGGGCATTATTACGTGTAGGATTTTTTGTGTAGGATCGAAAACGTGCAGGATCGTACCCTACTCGATAATTCGTTCGAGTAGTGCACTTGAAGCTGGCAAATTTTCACAAATTTCTGGTAAGAGTAACGAACAAAAAAGTGGTGGAAATTTTATAGAATACCCCAGTCATGGATAATAATCGTGTAATCGACGAATGTAACGATGATTCGTGGATTGTTGAACGAATTTTAATTGGTAACCCTCGTGATTTCGGCTCAACGAACCGTTCAAATGGTCCACAAACAGAGGAGGTACGGTGAATATATAGCACGATGTCGTTTAGTTCCTCGTGTGTGCGAACGAGCGAGAAAGGAGCCATCCATATTCAACGAATTTGGGAGAGAACAGGAGAGGAGTGAGGAGCGGAGAAACGCCATTCCAGAATCGTCAGTAGCAACGATGTGTTAAACAAACGTTGCCGTCCGGGCAGCTGGTTATCGTGTCAGCACGTTGTGATATCCGCAACGTCCGGATTTTCTCGATGTACGCAGGTACATCCTCATTGACCCCAATTTCCAATCGGGCACTCGCGCTATGTCCATTATACGGGTTGATGGGGTACAGGAATCCGCGAATGCCAACCTCGTGTCGAATATGGCGTATCGCCGAATACGAACAAATGTCTGAATACCATCAGAATCCCTAATGAGATTGTAAAGGACATCCGAGAGAAATATCGGTCAACCTGAAAGTCGGAAATTTTCCATCCAGCATTTTGTACAGCTTTGAAAAATGCAAAGTATACGAAGATGGTCGTTGGAATAAGTTCCCTCGAATTACATCGATATCCGTGTAAAAAAAATTAGTCTATATTAAGTCTACAATTAGTCTCTCACGTCTACGAAAAGTCTCTTTAATGAAATAATATAGACTTCGGAGATAGACTTTTCAAGAGAATTTACATTCCACAATAAGTGTCTCATAAGTCTATATACTAATAAGTCTATATTCATATACACTAATAAATCTATATGAACGTGAATTCATAACCCGCTCTCATTTAGACTGTCAAAAGTCATTTTTTTTAAATATGAATATCGACTTATGAGTATAAGTCGATATTTATATAGACTTATAAGTCTACATCAATATATAGATTTGGGTTGGGACTTCACAACTCAATGAGAATTCATGAATCGAACTTATTTTGTTGCCCAAAAGTCTTTTAAAAGTCTCTCTTTTAGAATAAATACAAATTATATCTGTATTTATTCGTCGCAAATTTAATTCCAGGATTCCTGACCCCTCACAAGTTAAGTGACCGCTCGTAACTTAATTCCAGGATTCCTAACCCCTCATAAGTTCAGTGACCCCTCATAACTTAATTCCAGGATTCCTGACCCCTCATAAGTTAAGTGACCCCTCATAAATTAATTTCAGAGCCTCTGTCCCCTCTTAACTTATGAGGGGTGAGGAATTCTGGAATTAAGTTATGAGGGGTCAGGAGTCCTGGAATTAAATGATGAGCGGTCACTTAACTTATGAGGGGTCAGGAATCTTCGAATTAACTTATGAGGGGTCAGGAATCCTGGAATTCAGTTATGAGCGCTCACTCAACTTATAAGGGGTCAGGAATCCTGGAATTAAGCTATGAGGGGTCAGGAGTCCTGGAATTAAATTATGAGTGGTCACTTAACTTATGAGGAGTCAGGAATCCTGGAATTAACTTTCGAGGGGTCAGGAATCCTGGAATTAAATTTGCGGCGAATAAATACAGATGTCATTTGTATTTATTCTAAAAGAGATACGTTTGACTTTTGAGAGATAAAATAAGTTCGGTTAATGAATTCTCATTCAGTTGTGAAGTCCCGAACCCAAGTCTATATTATGTAGACCTATAAGTCTACATAAATATCGACTGATACTCATAAGTCGATATTCATATTTAAAAAAATGACTTTTGAGAGCCTAAATAAGAGCGGGTTATGAATTCACGTTCATATAGATTTATTAGTCTATATGAATGTAGACTTATTAGAATAAATACTTATGAGACACTTATTGGGTACATTTCGTTGAAAAGTCTGTATTGTTTCATTAGCGAGACTTTTCGTAGACTACGTGAGAGACTTATCGTAGACTTAACATAGACTAATTTTTTTTACACGGGTAGTTAATGAAGTTTTCCAAAGCGTTTCGCACCGTATAACATACGAAGAGGAGAAGGGGACTTAATCAAAATAGAATGTGAGAAGTTTAATCGACAAACTCGTTCATTTGCACCAGAATATATATAACTGACCCAGTTCCGCTAAATTTCAATACCTCGGACTGCGCTTGGTACAGTAGTACTTTCAACGAATAACTCGTGCCCGATTGTTCAACTATTTCCCCTGAATTACCCTACTTGACGGGTACATGTCTGCGCTCCTTGTTCTGTACTGTTTTATCGCTACGTAAAATTCTGAGACCCAGTTAGAATGTTACGACATTTGTCGCCGGAGAATTACAGATGTTCATTCTAGCACCAAGACATCTTCAATGTGCTTTTGAATCGGTTTCCTAATTGTATAATTGTAAAATAAGCCATTTTAATTATTTCACTCATGAGTGTCATGAGAGGGGTTGATTAATTCAGATTGGATCTTTTAATTTGGAGACCATTTACCGAATTCTGAACTTGAGATATAGGTCTATCTTCTATTTCTCCCGCAGAAATTCATTCTTGCCGCAATAAAACTCTGCCATAACATCTGTATCAAGTGACAACTCTACCGTTTGCCAAACCTAAGTGATTTAATATTTCTGTTGAATAATAAATTACACAGCACTTTAAATGCTCGAGGGACTCATTTTGCAAACCTATCAAATTAAAAGTCTTGGGCCTGAGGTGATGAGTAGGCTACATTATAAACAACACTTGCAATTTATAGGTTTCTAAAATGGGAAAACAGTCACTGCAAGATATATAAACATTCGGTAGATCAATGCTGTGCGTCCTATTAGATAACTGTATTAAAATGTTTATATTTGTCAGAATTTTAGTCAGTACGGATTTTCTTTCGTCAAAGATCTCACGATGGAGTTTCTTGCGACAAAGGTGTATTTCTATTACAAACATAACTAATAGAGTTGGAAATGTGTCCAGGATTAGATCCTCATAGCACGACTTAAGAGGGTTAAGCGCTTCGCACTAAAATTGGACGTAAATTTGCGTAATCGTCTCCAAACACTTTTGTAAAATGATATTATGCGCCTTTTGAAAAAATCACTAAACTTGTACAAAAAATACGGATTATTCTTAGAAACAAAAAATTATACTTCACTGGAATTTGTATACGGCCGTCGATATTTCCGAAGAATCGATCGCAAACAATGTTTTTCGTTATTGAGGATTTATGCTGCGCTGCAAAATACATTTTGTTATTGTCGATTGATCCATAAATCTTTGTAGAAAGGATTTTCAAAATGTAGCACCGAATTAACGACAGTAAAGCACCCGAACTTCCTTAAACTGCTCGCTGGTAATGATGCATGGTCTTAAAACGATTTTATCGATTGCAGAATCAAGAAATCATCAATGTTCATTGGAATCTAAAGGATAATCGATTGCTTACTCTCTCGATTATAATACAAATCATATATAAAATTTGTCGACATGATTAACTTTTTCGACATTTTTGGATTCGTCTCACATTCTGACCGGTTAACTTCGTTTAATTTTCAAAAGTGGTTGGACAAATACAGTCCAACCTCTATAACTCGAAAATCTCCATACATCTGAGATTCAGTCCGTTCTCTTGCAAAAACCTCTAAAATTCGAAGAAAAAACAGAGAATAACTCGAAGTTTTTTGAACGTATCAAGGACCATTATTTTGCCTCTGTAACTCGAGTTTAAAGATACCCAACCTCTATAAGCCAAAGGTTACCTCTATAACTCGAAGTTCCAATATCCTGGCCTCTACAACTCGATAAACCCAAATAACTTGTATTCATGTATTTTGTATAACTTGTATGTACGTTGGGTTACCATTTGGAAATTTAAAAAGTGCTGACAAAAAGCTGGACTTAAAAAAAAAAGTCTGGTCATTTTAGTCAAGTTAAGAAGTTGATTGATTGATAAAAAAAAATATTTTTATTTTATGTTTGAACTGCAGATAAAGTTGATTGATAAAAAAGGTTATTAATTTGTGTTTGAAACAGTCAAGTTGATTGATAAAAATGATTATTATTTCATGTTTAAACTTGTAATGTTAATTGTCAAAAGAAGATTAATATTTTATGTTCGAGCTCGAAGTTGATTATTTTAAGTTGAGATGAGACTGATTAACTATTTGAACTATAGTTGTATGTAGTTAACTAAAGATTGAAGACTGAGTTGATACCCCCGTTTTACTTTTAAGTACTTTTATGTAAAAATTAAATATTCATTACAATTTTTCACCCAAGTAAGAAAACCAGACAAATAAAAAAAAACGGACAAAGTCCGGACGAAAGGCCGAAAGTCCGAACATGTCCGGACAAATCGAGACGAATGGCATCCCTATATGTACGTCCCCGTAGTAAAAAACTCCATTGAATCGCCAATGGCAACCAACGGTCCTCATACGACTCCATTGAGCATTGAATGGGGACCCATTGGGATTTCCACATTTGTCAATGGCGTGTAGGGATGACCATTGATCAGTGAATGGATATCCATTGAAAAGTTACCATTGCCCAATGACGTCCATTGGGCAGCAAATGCGGATTAACCGAATGATCACCATTACTTAATGATGCCCATTGGAAAGGTTATGCGGATGAACTGAATGATCAGCATTGCTCAAAGATGTCCATTGGAAACCAAATTCGGCTAAATCGATGAATGATCAGCATGTACCAATGATGCCTATTCAATGATAAGTAAACGAATTATACAATGGTCAACATTTATCAATAATGTCACTTCAGTAGTAAATGAAAATACGATACGATAATAGTAATAACAATAATAATAAATTAATAATCATTACCTCGTGTATTATTATTATTTATTATTTCATTATGATTATTATTTAATTATTATTTACATTATCACATTTATCCCGCGAGAACAAGTGATCGTGCGCCTGTCACATGTTCGTAACGTAGGCAGAGAATTATTATTATTATTATTATTATTATTATTGGCACCACGAACCGCGTTGCGTTAGTTCCAAGACTTGGCGCCAGATGTCGCAGGTCGCCAACCGCTGAACTCCCATACGGATGATGCAAAGAGTATGCTTATCTAAACGCGTGTGAACACGGAATATTAGCAGAAGTCGGTGTTGAAAAAATCCATACAAGGAGTTCTTGCCGGCTGATGTAATTGTACTTATTTATTTAATTCTCGTAGAGAATTTCCGTACACTTGAAAACTAATGTTCTCTTCGAGGATTGCCGAAAGGAGTGTTACCCCAAGATAGGGTAGCCTCGAAATAAAATGCCTACATCGAAAAAGGGGTACCTCGTAAGATCTAATTGATAAAAAATCTCCATTGATGATCGCCATTCATGCCCCATTGCCGACAAAAACCAATGGAGATAAATGGCGAATTGCCTAGGGAGATTTTCTCCATTGAATCCCCATTGGATAATCCCCATCCCGTTTTAAATGGGGAAGTCAATCCTCATTGTAAAATTCCCATTCGATTTCAAATGGGGAATTCGATAGCGAAAATGTCCTTAGGCAATTCGCCATTCATCTCCATAGGTTATTTTGGCAATGGGGAGTGAGGGTTCTAAAATAAAGAGTATCTCCACTATATTTGTGCAAATTTTTACGATCCTAGGTAAGTCGAATATTGTTTTGGTCATCTTCTATGACTCGAAAACTTCGACAAGGGGAAACCTCTCTTACTCCCGTAGTAAAAAACTCCATTGAATCGCCAATGGCAACCAATGGTCCTCATACGACTCCATTGGACAATAAATGGGGACCCATTGAGATTTCCGCATTTGTCAATGGCGTATAGGAACGACCATTGATCAGTGAATGGATATCCATTGAAAAGTCACCATTGCCCAATGACGTTCATTGGACAGCAAATGCGGATGAACCGAATGATCACCATTACTCAATGATGCCCATTGGAAAGCAAATGCTGATGGACCAAGCCATCAGCATTGCCCAATGGCGTCCGTTGGAAGGCAAATGCTGATGAACGAAATGATCAGCTTTACCCAATGATGTCCATTGGGAAGTAAATGCGGATGCACTGAATGATCAGCATTACCCAAAAATGTCCATTGGAAACCGCGTCGCGTTAGTTCCGAGACTTGGCGCGAGATGTCGCAGGACGGCAACCCGCTGAACTCCCATACGGATTATGCGAAGAGTATGCTTATCTAGACGAGTGTGAGCACGGAATATTAGCAGGAGTCGGTGTCCAGAAAATCCATGCAAGGAGTTCTTGCCGACTGATGCCCATGGGATAATCTCTATTCCGTTTGAAATGGGGAAGTCAATCCTCATTGGAAAATCCCTATTCGATTTCAAATGGGGAATTCAATGGCGAAAATGTCCTTGGGCAATTGGGCATTCATCTCCATTGGTTATTTTGGTAATGGGGAATGAATGGCGATTTTTCAATGGTGACGAATGGAGTTTTTTACTATATGAAAGAATCTCCATTGATTATCGTCATTCATTCCCCATTGCCTACAAAAACCAATGGAGATGAATGCCGAATTGCCTATGGGGATTTTCTTCATTGAATCCCCATAGGATAATCCCCATTCCGTTTCGAATGGGGAAGTCAATCCTCATTGGAAAATCCTCATTCGATTTGAAATGGGGAATTCAATGGCGAAAATCCCCTTAGGCAATTCGGCATTCATCTCCGTTGATTATTTTGGCAATGGGGAATAAATGGGGATTTTTCAATGGCGACGAATGGAGTTTTTTACTACGGGCTCCAAGAAATTATAGCTTTGCCCCTGAGATTCGAGTTAGCGAGGTTCGACTGTTCAAGTGATTTCCCGATAAATCGGGTCTTCTTTATTCGGTATAACCCTCGACTCTGGTTTCTCATTCAAGTCTACCAAGTTACGATCAAAGGGCGCATACTTCACAAAGATCTCGCTGAGGCTCACAGAGCTGCACATTGTAACTTTGTACATTTATCTAAGAGTGAGAATGGTAATCCTGTTCCCGGCAACGTTTTTTTCCCCCAGCGAATGTTAAGCCGGTTTTACATCGCGTCACATTAGAATTCTAGTTACGGAACATCGTCTTATGTACGAGCCTGCACACATGAGGCTTACATGTACGTACAATTGGATTTTTTTTCCGTGTCACGGGGTCGTCGCGGTACTTGCCGCGAAAGAGTCCCATATGGTACACCACAAGTGCAATATGCGCACATTTCACGAATACGGAATCCGCATGTACATCGGCGTAAGGTCGAAGCAAAAGTCATGCAGTTTCGTGTATGCATACGATAAACAGGGAAGGTTTATGCGCCGGATTCTCCCCCATGCTTTTTACGGTAAAATGCGGTAGGAAGAATTTACCCCCGATGACTATATTGCGCCTATTGCGTGTACAAAAGTACCATGTCTGAGGTGAAGGCAGAGAAAGCAGGAGCGAGAACTGGGAAGATGATATGTCCGTCTGTCAGTGACGAGACACTGGGACAAGTCACTCGACGGAAACACACAGAAAAAAGCGGGTAAAGAAAGAACCGACAAATGGAATATGGCGAGCGGATTCTTCACACAAACGGACTCGTCATTCCAATTTGCGAAGAGACTATGGAAAAACCTCTGATGTTTTTCTTCAAACTGTCCTTGAAATTCTCGTCGTGTTCGTTTCCCTCGATCGAGAATCCATAACTGTGGAGCAATCACCAGGAGTGAACGAACAAACTTTATTTTAATGCATGAAACATTGTATATTCCACAGAGCAACGTGGATTGAGGTTGGAGTATTTTTTGGGATTTTTGCTAATGTTATGGACGCGCCTCTTCCCTCTTCGTAGATTTCGTATAAATTAAAAAAATCTGTGAAACATTTTTGCTTTGCATTTATACGGGAAAACATCTCAATGAACAATCTTTATTCCCCGGTTTAAATAACGTATTGGGTTTTTGACAATTCTAAGTTTTCTTTATGAGCTTGCAGATTGCTGGGATTTTATTTGTTTAAAGAAGTCTTTTGCAGAGTTCCATAAAGCTTCAGTCCAAAATTATACTCCAGTGTATGTCAACGTAATAATCATATGTCATGTCAACACTAATTTAATAAAACGTCAAGTGGAGAATTACATTATCTTGACCCTTATATAGAATATTTTGGAGTGAGTTGAAAACATCTGCCGTAGATAAAATTGAACGGAATGTTTTTCAGCAATCGACGCCTTCAGGAAAAAAATTATACCCTGAAGTATGAAAAACCCGCTGTTCTTCAAATGAAAACCAAAATCTGTTTACAGGCACGTTTTTCATTAAAACATCAGAGTCGCGGCTTAGTTTCCTAAAATTCAAATAATCTCCAAAAATTCACCGACACTTCAAATAAGACCTGCCCCAATATAAACTCCGACAAAAATGTCAGTATTTCGTAGATAACAACACTGATAATTACTGAATTGATCCAGTAAGTTGCACTGATTATTTAAGCGTGGGTCATTGTCCTTTTAAGGGTTATACACAATCAAGATTTTCAAAAAATCGATTTTTCAAATTTTATTTTCGTAATGTAGATTTAAGTACATACATACAAAATTTCATGTCAGTTCGACAAATATTTTTTAATTCATAGACATATTTGCGAATCCGTAGTTACTATGTGTAAAGTGCTTTGGAAACTTTGAACTCGTTTTTCTCAAAACTGTGTTTTCGAAGTCCGTGAGCAAGATTTCTCAGAAACGAAATAACTGATCAGTCTCAAATTTTCAGACAAGCTTTGTGATGCTTTTTAAAGTAATTAATCGAAAGTTTTTTTTACCGATAAATATTTTCCATTTTATAAACAATTTAAGGAAAAAATTTTCATCAAAAATCGATTTTTTTTTAGAAGCTGCCATTTTGTTGAAAATACATATTTTGCTTTTCCTTCGATTAAATACTAGATTATACCTTATATTAACGAAACCGTCTTTAGTTTTTTATTTTGGATGATCCAATCCAGAGATATCGTGCTCAAGGTAGGACGCTTTTTTTTAGAGGACCCTCCGGAGATCGGCTACAGCGGCTTAAAAAATCATTATTTTTTAAAAAGAAAAATTTCAAAATAAAGTTACAAGTTACAACAATATGCATATAAATTTTTACGTTAATGGATTAAAATGTGTTTCCAGGAAAAATTCTTGAAAAACCTTCTGGCTGCGTATAAATCTCATAAAAAAGAGTACTCCAGTAATTTTATCAATTTTATCAATTTTTAGAGGGGGGCCGTCGTGCCTCAGAATTTTTTTCTTCTGAGTTTTGGCAAAATGTCGATAAGTTTGTTCAAGATAGAACAAAAGTAAACTGATTAGATGGTCCATGGAGTACTTCAGTAATTTTTACTGGACTGGTACAATATATTGGACTGATTATACAACTAGGCGTTATTTCCTGTTTTTATTTCATGGAGTACTCCAGTAATTTTTACTGGCGTGCCCTAATACTAGACTAATCCATGGATAATCACTGGACTTTTTTCCCCTGTTTATATGTATATTAAATGTTCACGTGTTATCCCCTACAACACACAATATTCCTGCAATGTTGCTGAAATGTTGCACGACAACATTGTAATATTGCAAGAAACATTGCAGCAATCATGCTGCAATGTTGCTATGTCCGACGAGTGAAATATTGCTGCAATGTTCCGCAATATTCCAGAAATATTGCATGCAATCAATATGCAATATTCCAGCAATATCACTCGTATCGGATATTCAATATTTCAGGAATATTACAAACAATCAATATGCAATGTTCCAGCAATATCACTCGTATTAGATACTCAATATTTCACGAATATTACCTGCAATGGAAACTTTATCATTCAAATTATTGCATAGAATAAAAATATGTAGTTTTAAGTCCATAGGGCTGCCCGACCACAATACGCGGGTAAATATTCCAACAATTGATTGTTAGTTGAGGACCCCTATGTTGGTAATACACCGGACCTTTATCGGTGCTCGGGGGTTTTCTCGCCAGCGCGAGAGCGCCCACCGACCGCTGCCACCTAACGGATCTCAGGCGAAGTGCCGAGAACGTGGCAGGCCCCGGGTCGTCCCGTTGCAGTATATAGTGACACTTTACGAATCGTTTACAAACAAAATAAGGTGAATGTCCCAATATCCGATCATTTAAGAGGCGACGAAAAAGTTAACTTGTTTTTCGCGTTCAGAAATAAACTATTTTCTATAACAACTATGACTATTGGAAAGGTTGAAGTCTCTAGTTTCCAAAACACAGGGTATGGTTGTTGCTATAATTAGTTGTTTATTCATAATAACCAAAAATACTGAGAAATGTAAATGTACCAGTACCCGGCCAACCGTTTTTCTATATGACCCAATATCCGACCACACATTATGACCCTATAACCGACCACTCATCTCTATGGTGGGGGGAAGGGAGGGGGTGAATTGAGAAAAGTGCGTTGCTGCTCAGAGAATGTGTCACCGAAATTTTGAGGTTATGCACGAATAATATACATGTCAGCAGATGTCCGGTTACTGGGACTGAACATAGTCGCGAGCAAGTCCGGACACATGGTCGGTTATCGGTACAAGATACATTTCGTATGTACCAATAACCAGACATGAAAATTGAGTACTTAAAAAACATTTTTGGCTAATTGAGACAACATGATCAAATTAGTGGTATCTTTCCGAATAAAAACAGCTAAGGCTCAGTTCGAAAACAATAAAAACCACTTCGAAATAGCTTCAATAAGATATCGCGATTCCTTGGCACTTCAGCTTAGATAATGGCTTCCGTGCCCCGAATAGTACGCGTGCTGTTATATTTATCCAAAATTAAGTTACAGACGATTCATGAACTATTAAAAGTAGTGTCGTATACGTAGATTATGAATCTTGGATATTGAATCAATTCACAGTTTAAGATTTCTCTTGAGTGAACTTGCTGATTTATTGGTTCAAGTGGTCGGGTACTGTGACATTTACCTTACATTTTGGTTTTATAGTTTCTTTGATATTGAACACTTTTTCAATAATAATATCACAATGTCTCAATAATATTAATATCACATGTCTTATTAATGTCAAAAGCACAACAAAATTTTGAAAAAAAATGTGAAAAAAGAAAAAGAAAATGACGTGAAATTAATCGTTATTGATATTTTATAAGGAAGAAATGCATAGATCTTTTTCAATTGATCTTTTTCATATTTATGACGCTTGTGTAATTATAAAATTTGAAGTTCCATCTTACCAATATTGCTGCAATTTACTCGCAACGTTTCAACAAAATGTTGCAGGAATGTTGCTTAGGAACATTCCCGAAACATTGCTGAGAAGTTTCAGTGCAGTGTTGCGTAGCAATGTTGTCACAACATATATCTGCAATATATCATTGCACGTGCAATATGACAACATTACTACAACATTGCAGCAATTTTATGTGCTGTAGGGGATCTTGAATGTGCGTGGAAGACCGTGCAGATGAGTCTGAACGAAAGTGAACTTGCTCCTCCATGATTGTGCGCGGATACATCACGAAGACGGCAAAAGTTTCCACCGTTGGGTTTGCGAGATATACAAGCTGTGATAACATCGACAAACGCGTGCTACTACCAGTAAATTATGAAACACCTTAAGTGTAAACTCTTCGCGGATACTTAGTGATCTTTACCCTTGATTGCTTAATGAATAATGAATAACATAACGATATAGTTCAAGCCCAACATAGTAATAATTTTTGGCTAAACTTGAAATAATATCACTCAATTGTAAAAAAAATTAGCGATTAGTCTCTCACGTAGTCTTCGGAAAGTCTCGCTAATGGAACAATATAGACTTCTGTTATAGAATTTTCAACGAAATTTACATTCCACAATAAGTGTCTCATAAGTCTTTATACTAATAAGTATATATTCATATAGACTAATAAATCTATATGAACGTGAATTCATGACCTGCTCTTATTTAGGCTCTTAAAAGTCATTTTTTTAAATATGAATATCGACTTATGAGTCAGTCGATATTTATGTAGACTTATAAGTCTTCATAATATAGACTTGGGTCGGGACTTCACAACTAAATGAGAATTTATTAACCGAACTTATTTCGTCTCTCAAAAGGCTTTTAAAAGTCTCTCTTTTAGAATAAATACAAATGTTCATTAATTCGCCGCAAATTTAATTCCAGGATTCCTGACCCCTCATAACTCAATTCCAGAATTCCTGACCCCTCATAAGTTAAGTGACCGCTCATAATTTAATTCCAGGACTCCTGACCCCTCATAACTTAATTCCAGGATTCCTGACCCCTTTTGAGTTAAGTGAGCGCTCATAACTGAATACCAGGATTTCTGACCCCTCATAAGTTAAGTGACCCCTCATAACTTAATTCCAGGGTTCCTGACCCCTCATAAGTTAAGAGGGGACGGGGGCTTTAAAATTGAGTTATGAGGGGTAACTTAACTTATGAGGGGTCAGGTATCCTGGAATTAAGTTATGAGGGGTCACTTAACTTATGAGGGGTTAGGAATCTTGGAATTAAGTTATGAGTGATCACTCAACTTATGAGGGGTGAGGAATCCTAGAATTAAGTTATGAGGGGTGAGGAATCCTGGAATTAAATTTGCGACGAATAAATACAGATATCATTTGTATGTATTCTAAGACCGAGACTTTTAAAAGACTTTTGGGCAACAAAATAAGTTCGATTTATGAATTCTCATTGAGTTGTGAAGTCCCAACCCAAATCTATATATTGATGTAGACTTATAAGTCTATACATATATCGACTTATACTCATAAATCGATATTCATATTTTTAAAAAATGACTTTTGAGAGTCTAAATGCGAGTGGGTCATGAATTCACGTTCATATAGATTTATTAGTCCATATGAATATAGACTTATTAGTATATAGACTTATGAGACACTTATTGTGGAATGTAAATTCCCTTGAAAAGTATATCTCCGAAGTCTACATTGTTCCATTAGAGAGACTTTTCGTAGACTACGTGAGAGACTATAATCGTAGACTTAATATAGACTAATTTTTTTTACACGGGTTATTCCACTGAAGAGCGGAATGAAAAGCACCCACTCAAGATATTATTACTGAAACTTTCACTTCTATCTGAGCTTCTATCTATAGTAACAATTACAGAGGTACCAAAGTTCCTGCGCTATTCTTTTTTTTTCTTATCAGAGTTGTTATCCTTCAACAAATCAAACCTCCTTTCAAGCTTTTAATGAAAACCCCAAAGTTCTTATCGGAGTTCTTAGTCTTCAATAAATCAAACCTCCTTTCAAGCTTTTAACGGAAACCCCAAAGTTCTTATCAGGGTTTTTATTTTTCAATAAATCGAACCTCCTTTCACGCCTTTAACGAAAAACCCAAAGGTCTTATCAGAGTTCTTGTTCTTCAATAAATCAAACCTGCTTTCAAGCTTTTAACGATAACTCCAAAGTTCTTATTAGAGTTCTTATTCTTCAACAAATCAAACCTCCTTTCGAGCTTTCAACGAAAACCCTAAAGTTTTTATTAGAGTTCTTATTCTTCAACAAATCAAACCTCCCTTCAAGCTTTTAACGACATCCCCAAAGTTCTTATTAGAGTTTTTATTCTTCAATAAATCAAACCTCCTTTCAAGCTTTTAACGGAAACCCCAAAGTTCTTATCAGAGTTCTTATTCTTCAATAAATGAAACCTCCTTTTATGCTTTTAAAGAAAAACCCAAAGTTCTTATCAGAGTTCTTGTTCTTCAATAATTCAAACTTGCTTTCAAGCTTTTAACGATAAACCCAAAGTTCTTATCAGAGTTCTTATTCTTTAACAAATCCAACCTCCTTTCAAGCTTTTAACGACAACCCCAAAGTTCTTATCAGAGTTCTTATTCTTCAACAAATCAAACCTCCTATCAAGCTTTTAACGAAAACCCCAAAGGAACATTTCAATAACTCTTCACTTATACATCCTTCAGGAAGCTTTGAGCAAAAACCTTTTTCCATTGAATAACGCTTCAAAGTTCAACGTCATTTTAGGAGGATGATTGCAGTAGGCAAAGAACCCTTCAAACGTCCATCGTGGAAATGCAATGAAAGAAACTTTTCTCTCAAATTTATACCTCCTAAAAATCCATTAAAAAAAAATCCATGACACTATTTACGGGGATTCTATTAAAGATCTGAATACCCAGATTCGCAATAGAAACTTAAAAATATTAAAAATGAAGAAAAGCGTATTTTCCTACAAAATCCATTTAGAATATTCACGAAATTCTTCGTTAGCAATTCGTAAACACACTTCTCATTACAAACGCGCTACCGGCGGCATGGTCGCCCTGCAAAAGGTATTTCCTGTGCGAAATAATATTTGTAAGCGACGAGCGATGTTACACACATACATATAGGGGAGGGTGGGGCAAGACGGCCCCCCCAACTTGGTTAATACTTTTTGTGGCTTTCAACCATCAAATCAGCTTACGTTTATTCTATCTTGAACGAACTCACCGACATTTTGCAGAAACTTAGAAAAAACAATCTGGGGCACGACGGCCCCCCTTCAAAAAATGATAATTTTTTTTATTTTTAAAAATTCGTTTCAACGTTAAAAATATTTTTCTTATTGCTGGTCCGTTTTACCTCTGATGTAGTGCCTTAAAATGGACAAATACATCAAATTCATCATAATTTGAAGACAAACAAAAATTTTCTGGACTAAATTTTTAGGATGGTCCATTATGCCCCAGGTATCGCGGCCAAAAAGTGAGTCAATACATCAAATTTATAATAATTTGACTGGAAACCAAAAAATGTTTTCTCGACCAGATTTTTGTGGGGGGCCGTCATGCCCCATCCTCCCCTACGAATGCGAAACCGGCGTCCGTCCGAGTATACAGTACAGGAATTTTGTTGCTCACTCTCGTGGACTGGAGAACAACCGAAAATTTTGCCTCTGAAAACTCCTTGACTCGGAGAAATTAATGGTCGCGCGAGTTTTAGGATAAAGTGCTCTAGCGCGGTGAGTAAAATAGTGTATCGCGACAGTCAAGCGAGAGTCTCGGATTGTGTAAGCGAGGGTGGAAAAGCGTTGCAGATGAAGTAAAAAGTGTGTACGAAAATGGAAGAAACATTTTGAAAAAAAAAAAACTGTGTCATGTTAGGTTCAGTACAACCGCGCCCGGGTCCACCAAGCGATGTGGACCGATGTCGTCCAGAAAGTGCATTAACGGTTAGGAGCTTTTCGCCAACGCGAGGAATCTGCTTTGGACAAGAACTTTGGGAAAATTGTTGCGAAGCGTGAGCTTCCACCAAAAAGCGAGAAATACAGCGCTTGAAGCGTCGACTATGCATTGGCTTCGTATGTATTACATAGTATACCAAAGTTCTTCGAAAATACACTTCATTTTTCGGTTTTGTTTTTTTTTAGATACTTCTGACTTGTGATCATTGAGAACATTTTTGTGAAATTTAATGTCTGGGAAATTTGAGGTCTTTTCGTCCAACTGTCTCGAATATACATCCCCAAAAATAGCTGGTTCTGCAAATTTCGAGGTGGATACATTGGTTGGCTTTTTAACATTTATACTGTTTTCAAGGAGTATAACTCTTAATTTTGAAATTCCTTTTTTTTGCTTCTGGAAAAATTTTAGAGAATTTTTGTTCGCTTCTGTGTCGTTAATATCAACAATTATTTTTTTTAATTAATTATTTCGTATCAGTTGTAATGATGCATCGCTCCATGGGTACTAATATTTCTTACTGTTTCACAATTGGAAATAAAATTTACAATAACTCTTTACGTAAAACTAAGGATTGATTTTTGAAAAAATGTTATATCAATGAGCCAATGATGAACAAAAATTTCAGATCCTGGTTTGATTAAAAATATCGCTTTTTTGTAATACTTTACAGATATCAAGGGGGGAAACCCATATAAATGGCCGACGATGACGAGGAATTTCGGGATTTTTTCCCAACGCAACTACTGGACCAATCGTTTTCAACTTTGGAGGCTATTCTATTGTACATTCGAAGACTTGAAAAACATTTTTTTAAATCGAAAATAAGTATTCATCAGCAGCCTGCAACCAATCGTCGCTGAACGAACTTTTCCCATGATGTCGAATTGCGGCAGTTGTAGTTTTTTTTTTCATCCGAAACAAAAAAATCAGCAACCAGTACTTTCCATATGAAAGTGCGCTGTCGATAAACCAAGAAAAAGTTTCAAAAGTTGAATATTGTAAGAATTGCAGCACTCAGAGAAAAAATATCGAATTTATTCCGAACATTTTTATGCAAAAAATGATTGTTAAATTAATTTTTTTTAAATGGAGGTTTGTTGACGAGGGTTAGCAGTTATGTGTCTAAAAATATTTGGTTGAAATGAATCGGATGAATAATTTTTTTTATCGCTGCTGCAAATTGCAAAAATGTAGTTTCGAGTAAATCGCGTTTAAAGTTTCGGGCAAAGAAAAGTCAAAATTAAAAAAATGTTTTTCAAGTCTTCAAATGTACAATAAAATAGCCTCCAAAGTTCTAAGTTGCGTTGGAAAAAAAACCCGAAATTCCTCGTCACCTTCGACCATTTTATATGGATTTTGCCCCTTAGGAACCAATTTGATGGACACTTTAAATTACGAAAAAACGGATTTGTTGAATATTGCAATATGAAATTAAGCAGTAATATAAAACAAATCAGGCCTCTCTTATAAAGCAACTTATCAATTCTTATGGGACTATAAACATACTCAATGGGCAAGGTAATCTCACAATATACTGCAATTTTAAAGCCTTTTAACATTAATTCATATTTATAGGAAATTCACTTCACTACTGCATCATTGATAAATTTGCCAATCATTTTTTGAAAACCATATCCATCGTCTCATTGATACAAATAATTCTTTCTATTTTACAGCCCTCCAAAAAAAAAAACTCACCACGAAACGACCTGATCAAAAACCACAAATTAATTTTAAATTTTTTTATATCAATATCGCGTTGATAGAAAAAAATTCAGAACCGTCGAACCGTGTTTTAAAAAGTCTCACGAATTCTTTTATGAACCAACCCAGCAAACACAGTTCCGAAATAGTTACGAAAATGTTACGTAACGTGTGTTACATTGGACATAACATTTATGTCACAAACTCCGTGAATGAAGCAGAGTTTGTTCTCAAATATGTCATCCTATAAACAAGTCACAGATACGAAACATCTACGAAGAATAATAATGAAATAAACTCATACCCAAGATGTAACATATTCAGCTCATAGATGTAACAAACTCATCACATAGCCATAACAAACTCAGATAATAGATGTAACAAACTCAGATCATAGTTGTAACAAAGTCAGCTCATTGATGTAACTCCTACGAAACGAAACGTAGCCCTGGTGCATAATACTCGTAACAATGATGTCAATGTGATTTCGTGGTTACAGGTAATTTACGTATATACATATTTTATGAACAAATTACAAGAAATTTATGTATTTCCGACCTACATTTTAGGTTGGAGTTTTATTTTTATTTTAACATTTGAAAAGTACATTTTAATTATAATTTTTAATTTTTGTAGAATACCTACAAATATGATGTATCGTCCACCATTTGAGGTACCAAATAAACAATTTTTTGGGACTAGTTAGAACCCTCAAGGTGCACCGGTGTCCTGAAAAGCCTAGTTTTGAGTTTTTATACTCTACGCTAATAAACTGCTGGCGACGTCTCATTTCCTTTGTAAACTTTTTCCCACGGGATGAGCGTGGCACATTTTGATTAAAGTCAAAATTGTGACCAGGACAATGCCTGGAAAGTTCGAAATAGGCTAACAATTTCAAAGCAGGCCTGCAACTCTGAAATAAAGAGCAGAAAACATGTGTCATGCTCATCTCATGGGAAAATGGGTTACGAAGGAAATGAGACATCGTAGAACAAAATCTGTCTATCAATTCTTTCTGAATCATGCGCAGAGTATAAAAATTCAAAGCTAGGTTTTTACACAGAGTGTAAAAACTCAAAACTGGGTTCTTACACTCTGCGCATGATGCCGAAAGAATTGCTAGATAGATTTTGTTCTACAACGTCTCATTTCCTTCGTAACACTTTTTCCTATGGGATGAGCGCGGCACATTTTTATTAAAGTCAAAATTGTGACCAGGACAATGTCTGGAAAGTTCAAAATAGGCTAACCATTTCAAAGCAGGCCTGCAACTCTGAAATAAAGAGCAAAAAACATATGCCATGCTCATCTCATGGGAAAATGAGTTACGAAGGAAATGAGACGTCGTAGAACAAAATCTGTCTATCAATTCCTTCTGAATCAGCCGCAGAGTGTAAAAAGTCAAAGCTGGGTTTTTACACAGAGTGTAAAAACTCAAAACCGGGTTCTTACACTCTGCGCATGATTCAGAAAGAATTGCTAGATAGATTTTGTTCTACGACGTCTCATTTCCTTCGTAACACTTTTTATTATGGGATGAGCGCGGCAAATTTTGATTAAAGTCAAAATTGTGACCAGGACAATGCCTGGAAAATTGAAAATAGGCTATCAATTTCAAAACAGGCCTGCAACACAGAAAGAAAGGGCAAAGAGAAATTAAGCGAACGTGCAACGCGAATAAGGTTATAAACCGAGTAAGGAAAATTCCTGGGTGTTTTTCCATCACGGCAAATACCCATATAACTTATTTTTTTCTTTTAAATAAAGGGATCACATTAAACTTACCTCTTGCAATGTATGCTGTATTATTCTGGTTTATTCTGTATTACGCTGGATCATTCGATATCTCCTCCTTGTACTTTACACTCACATATTGTTTACGTTCCTTAATCGACATAACCTTAAAATGATTGAAGACATTTCTCGTAATATATGATACGTATATGTTGCGGATTTGTTGCATATTTGTTACGTAGCCTATACTACGAGATTATAATATCACCAATGTTCTATAATTGTTACAGCAATGTTCTATAATTGTTACGGATTTGTTACAAAAAATGTCTTATAACATTAATGTCACAGTGTGACATATTTGCTACGTAGCCTATACTACGAGATTATAACATGACCAATGTTCTAGAATTGTTACAGCATCGACTCGTAACAGTTTGACAAGTTTACAGTACATGTAAATATTTCGTATAAGAGTGACGAGATCTTGACGTAGCAATGTTACGTATTTGTGATGTCTATAGTTTTTCGTAATTCCTACATCTTTCATTGACATCCTTACTACATATCGTCAGGACGTATTATATACATCTCCTTTACGTGCGTTATGAAAAAGTTACGAATTTGTGATGAACATTATATGACGTAGTTATTACATTTCAATTATACGTAAATGTTTCGTAAATCATCCAAGTGTGTTTGCTGGGAATGTAAATGCTACAAGGCCCTCTGCAATTCGCAACATTTTGGACATTGGAAATTCAAAAAATTTCAACACCATGAATAAGTAAAAAATAAAATATGGTCCTCTTCGTGGCCGAGAGTTTTCATAAAAAAATGGAATGTCCGATAAGCAATAAAATAAAAATGTCATAAAATAAAACTTTCGCGCCGTCCGTACACCGGATGGCCTATATTGACAGATACATATGGGGCATCCCACGTCAAATTACGCGGTCATCGGGCTGACCCCCTCGGATTTTGATGTCCAATGAATCGTGAATTTCGTTTGGCCCAAAATATGACCTCAAATTTTTGGACATTTTTGTTTCATTTTTTAAAGGTTGCCCAAGCAAAAAAAAATCATTAAATTGAGGGAGAACATTAGGAGGGGCCTTTTTCAAATATATAAAAAATTTCACAGAAATTTGAGCCCGAATCAGATATTTTCGTCGTAGTTCGATAATGGGCCAAAAATAATTACGATTTTTTTTTTTTAATTATTTCGAATCATCCGTTTCATTTCAGATCGTCGAGGCTAATAAATTTTCGAAAAATGTTGTCGTTTCACTCTTAAACCCAGAAAAAAAATCAAGTTTCACTAGAAAAATATTTTTGTTGTTGTTATTTTCACTACAAGAAACAATCAAAATAAGAAATTATGAAGAAAATAAATTAAAATACGAAAAAAATGTAATTATTCTTGGCCTATTATCGAACTATGACGAAAATATCTGTTTTGGGCCCTAGTTTCTGTGAAAAAATTTCGTTAATTTGAAAAAGGTTCCTCTGGATGTTTTCCCTCAATTTAACCCTTAGCGGCCACACGGAGGAACTAGTTACCCCAGGTTATTTTTTTTACTTTTTTTCAGTTTTCTGTATGTGAATATGTATTTAGAAGCTAATAAACACACAAAAAAAGCAAATTTTGCTGATTCGTAATTTTTTTCATTTTTCCCTCCAGTAATTTTGCAAAATAAATATACTTTCTGAATGATCGGCGGATACTGTTATTTTTGTATGGTAGTCGTATATGTTGTGCGTACAGTCCTAAAATTTTAGCCCTTAATATTGAAAAATGGCGGAGTAATGAATTTTTTTCTGAAAAAAGCCATTTTTGCTTAATTTTCACATGGATGACCAGTTTTTAAAACCATCTACATAAATCATTAGAAATATTGAAGAACTCTTCAACAAATATAAAACAATCGGTTAGAAGTCTTAAAACACCCATATGTCATGTACAACTAGATTTTTCAGTGTGGAGTCATGAGTTACCCCATGTGGCCGCTACGTGGCCTGGCTGAGGTGTGGCCGCTAAGGGTTAATGATTTTTTAGCTCAGGCAACTCCTGAAAAATGGAATAAAAATTTCAACAAATTCGAGGTCATATTTTAGGCCAAACGAAACCCACGATTCATTCGACATCAAAATCCGGGAGGGGGGGGGGGGTCAGGCCGATAACCGCGTGATTTGACGTGGGATGCCCCATATTTATTATATTAATGTATATAGGTCATGCGGTACCCGTAAGTCTGCGTATGGTTGGATAAGCGTATAACGTAGGCATACCACTGCGTTATCAAGGGTGGGGTGGTAACTGCATTCGGTAAACACAACAGTAAGTTAGCCCTCTAGAGCAAACGACTATCCCTCTCATTCTGCCGCGTGGTTGACGAGGCTAAAGTTTGATACTCGAGATCACCCCTAGACTCTCACTCGGGTATCCGGGTACTTTGCAGCTATGTGCAGTGTGTTTTGTGTGTATACTATAATACGTACCCGGATATATGTAACTTTTGCCATATCATATATACGCACACATATGTGTGTGTGTGTGTTTAACAATCGTCCCCTTCCTCCCTCGACTCCCAAAAGCCGCTCAGCCCAGGGCTTATACGGAAAAGCAATTACGGCCACAGCGTCGTTTCACCGCGCAAGCAACAACTCCGGGCGACATTTTCTCCATTCTGTCTCTTCCTTCACCCCTTACCCTACAGTTTGGAACGCTTACCTCCCCACAACAAATTTCACCCCACCGTAGATTCATTTTTTTCCACATACACCCACATTTTATCTGGTCTATTTTTTTTTTTATTCCGCTCCTTCCCATTTTGTCAGCGACATTGTTTTTTCTCAATTTTTTCTTCCCCCTCAATTTACATTTTTTTCCCCTTCATGGATCTCGGCAATTAGTACGTTTTCTCGCGTCGGTATAATGCATATTAAACCAGCAGAATGAGACCTCAATGTTGAACACATGCGAGCTGCATAAACGCGCGATGAATATAATGAAAACGTTTGCGCTCGTGACTTCGATATATGTTTAATATATACGTGCGTTATCGCCTCATCCTCTCTCGTCGTATCGTCGCATTGCCTGTCGCAACGAAGAACCGATATATCTATTGTACATCATATTTTGAAATGCCCTCTCAATGTATTATGTATGCGTTAGATTTTCCATAAATATTGGATCACACGTGCATCAAACCGGAGAATCTCCATTACCTCGCTCGGCTTTGCGATGAAATACAAAAATTTGTTCGATCTCGCCGCATTTTCCATGCATAATCCGAGTTAATTATACGTCACATTAATGGCAGTCACGTTTCTGTGGGTTGCCGTGGAATTCTGATTTAATTACCATACGAAAATTATACGGACACGCGGAAAAGCTCCCAGGATGAGCTTTGAAGAATAATTTCTGATATATTATAGAATGTGTCACTCGCGAGTTATCATCAATAAAACAAGAAAACAAAGTTTTCAGCAGAAATTCATTAGATTTCGACGGCAGTATGGAAGAACGTGCTATCTCAAATTGTGCTAGAAGAACGTGCTATCTCAAATTATGCTAGAAGAACGTGCTACCTCAAATTGTGCTAAAAGAACGTGCTATCTCAATTTGTGCTAGAAGAACGTGCTATCTCAAATTATGAGAGAAGAAGGTGGTATTTCCAATTGTGATCAATAAATTGGAGATACCACTTTCTTCTTTCATAATTTAAGATAGCACGTTCTTCTAGCACAATTTGAGATAGCACGTTCTTCTAACACAATTTGAGATAGCACGTTCTTCTAGCACAATTTGAGATAGCAAGTTTTTCTAGCACAACTTGAGATAGCACGTTCTTCTAGCACAATTCGAGATAGCACGTTTTTCTAGCACAATTTGAGATAGCACGTTCTTCAAGCACAATTTGAGATAGCACGTTCTTCCAGCACAATTTAAGATAGCACGTCCTTCTAGCACAATTTGAGATAGCACGTTCTTCCATACCGCCGTCGATTTGATTTTGAAGTATTTACGATATTCTGTTGCAAAATTTTGCAACTAAAATGGATTTGGCATTCCAAACGTTAAGTTGAATGAAAAACTGTCTAATATATTTGGAAAAATGATAAACTTGGTGTTTCTTAACCCTTACTTGACACAATGGGGTACAAAATACCCCAGGCCTGAATTTCCTCTATTTTAAGTACCAAAATTAAAAAAAATGGGACCTATAGTGACATCCATCATTAGTTCGAGGATGACACTACTCCAATAAGCTTATCTAAGACAAAAAGTTTTTATGTAGGAGCCGCCCAAAGTCGAGTGGTCTCGCCTGTACCCCAATGTTTCAAGTAAGGTCAAGTGCGAAAATTTTGTGCGAATTTTTTCCCTGTTGCATTTTACTATTACTATTTCTTTTCTTGTAGTGCTATATATAGAACGAACTCAATTGAATTTTTAACCAATTTTGTCGAAAAATGAAAAAGTTATGATTCCTTTCGTAAAGTTGTCATTTTTACATTTTTTTTTTTTATATTTAAATTTTATCACATTTAACTTTGATATTTTACTACAGATCCTGTATAAGTTTGGACAGTAACCTCTTAAGAAGGTCTAAAAAAATTTGCAAGTTGAATTTTTGAATGGTATATTTTTTATAAGAATTTTTATCGCTGGGGTACAAACGACCCCAATGTGTCAAGTATGTTATTGTGCAGAAGTATGTCAAGTAAGGTTTAATATTTAGTGAATAAATCTTTCCAATAATGAAAAAGTTGGTTTTTAGGGGAATGAAAAATCTCGCAAGGTGTAGAATTTAGACGCGCGCGACAATATTTTGGTTTCTTCTAAAATCGCAATACTTAACCTTGAAAAATGTGTTACAATTTTTATTGACCATTTACCATGTTTCACACAAGTTAATTTAAGTTAAATATATGCGGAAAATTCCATAAAAAAATAAAACAAAACTGTAGTCCTCGTAATCAATTTTTTGAAATTTTATGTACGGAAAACATATTTCTAATATACTTCACATATATCTGAATCGTATAATATAATATATTTAACATATATTCTGTAACTGACTTTGGAAACAAAATATATTTAATGTAGTCGAGATACATTTTCCAAATATGCCGCAATTTATTCTCATTGAATATATCTAACAAAATATTAAAGTTTATTAATTTTAGTGGTTAAATGTATTTTCCATATGTTGAATGGATTTTTGATAAAATATATGATTTTTCGCATATATCATTGACACCTGCAAAATATCTGTAAATAATATGAGACAAACATTCACCGCCGAAGTCTCCATACTGCACATATCATTTTTCCATATATTTTATCTCTATAAATTTCCATAAAGGCTGCTGCGTCTTTTTTCGAAAAAAATCACGTGTTAAAGTCGTTGCATAATTAAAAAAAATATATAAAAGAATCATGCTTTGCACACCTCAGTTACGGGATCACATTGGCATGCGGTAGCTACGAGAGATTTTTTTTTTTTACGATAACTTCTAGACTGCTCTGCACTTGTCCATCGGTTTGTCAACACGCCCATATAATTCGTTCAGATCCGAGAGCCCAGTTAAATTGTGGGCGTTTGGACTCTCTCCCTCGGACAAATCTATTGACTGCATCTATATCTTATAATAACATACCGGCTCTGAACACTTATATATAGATTATCGTATCCTCCGTCATTAGCGAGGATTCAATTCATCTTATCTCTATCCCTTCGTTCCTTTCACTCCCTTTCCCATCCGTCGCGGCTCATCACCGCTTACATTCATACGCAACGGCTTTACAACCAATACGGAATACTGTTCTCAATCGATTTCAAAAGTCCATCAGGAAGCGTTGAGACACGAAAAACAAAATTCCTACACTTGAGTATTTATTTTGAAATGTTTTAGGCATAAACAAACCGATGATATTTTCCAATGCATTTACAATTTGTCAATAACAGCCCAGGAAAAAATACACAAATGGACCATCGCTCGCCAAGTATTGCGCCTGCGGTTGTTCATGGTTGGCCGACAGTTGGCTACCAGTACTGGGTGACGGATGGCTCAGAGCCTTAATGATAAGTCCGGGCCTCTGCTAATATCTATCTTCAGCCCAGCATTGGTAGCCAACGTACGCCCGTAAATCACTATTGAGTATCGCTCGGTCCTGTACGCCATCGTCAAACCGACGTCAGCCCAAATTCGAACCAACATTGGTCGAGTCTCGGCCGAATATCGGCTTATTGTCGAAATGAATTATTCGGCCAGTGGCAGCGGACGAGCATTGGCCAAGCGTAGGGCAAGCAAAATATCCCATGTTCATTAATTTTATTTGTAATACATATTTTTGTTTATAATTTTGATAAAAATCCGTTTTTGATTAATGTTCGATAATTTTTGAACATCACATAATATCGGAAAAAAGAAAAGGAATTTTTTAAATTTTAAAGGCATCGCCACCGCGATCGAACCTTCGACTTTTTGAAAATCTCGTGCGTGAAAATTCTAGGGAAGCCCTGACTTAAGTCGAGACCTCGTTGGGCTTGGACGTGGATGCCCTGTTAGGAATTGCCCTTACACCACCACATTGGGCCCCGAAAGGGCAATGCCAAGGTTGTCAGGCCTATTTACAATATGGCTGACCTAAGGCAACTCGTTAAGAACCTTGTCGGGCTTAAACGTGGATGCCCTGTCATGAATTGCCATAATACCACCAGGTTGGGCCTCAATATGGCAGTGCCAAGGTTTCCAGGCTTACTTACAATATGGCTGACTTAAGGCAACCGGTGGAGGACCTTGTCGGGCTTAAATCTGGATGCCCTGTCATGAATTGCCATAACGCCGCCAGGTTGGGCCGGGACAGGGCAATGCCAAAGTTGCCAGGCTTACTTACAATATGGCTGACCTAAGGCAACCCGTTGAGGACCTTGTCGGGCTTCAATCGGGCAACCCATATTTAAAGAAGTCGGTATAATTACAACAGAACCAAATCAAGCCCAAATAGGGCAAAAGTATCGGAGCTCTAATTATTTCAAACATGGCACTGACGAGGCAACCCTTTGAGGGCCTAATCGGGGTTCACGGGGAGTTAGTTCCGAGACTCGCCATGAGATGTTGCATACGGCGTGCGCTCTCTCGCATACGGAATATGCAAATAGTATGCTTATATAGCCGAAGTGAGCGCACGAGTTGTATTCGACACCGCAGAGTCAGGCCTCTCAGGAAGTCATACCCGCAAGATTTCTACATAGAAATCCTCTGCATTATGCTATTTTTTGTAAAAATTCTCTTGGAGAATTATTAATAATATATATTATTATTAATAATAATTAATAATAATGTATTATTATAATATATAATAATTATTAATATAATAATAATAATAACAACAATAATAACAAAATTATTATTATTATTTAAATCATTCAATTTTACAATCTACACGTATAGCGATCATGAGCTTGTCGTGGATTCGACATGGCAGACGTGAGATGGTTGTAAAGGCCCTCATTTGGCAACCTTCTAAGGCCCTTATCGAAAAAGCTTGACCGTTCATTCAGGGGCCCGACTGGGCTTCCAGTCAAGGGCCCGAAGTAAGTTAGGGAAAACCGATCGGGGCCTAGTTGGGGCCTCAATTAAATTCACGCACGGGATTATTCAATTTCTTTGACTGATTAATTTTCCTTGTATATACGCGGACTTAATACTGACACGCTAATCACTACACCATCGACTATACTTATAGTATTTTGATGTGTATATCGTATTTATCAAACATGGGCCGAAAAAATATATACGTACACAGAAAAACAAAGTCAGTACGGACCTTGAAATCAATTTTCGAGGGTATACATAATATACGAGGGGTCAGAAACCCTGGAATTAAGTGATGAGGAATCATATAACTTATAAGGGGTCAGGGGCTTCGAAATTGAGTCACGTCGGGTCACTTAACTTATGAGGGGTCAAGGTTTTTTTTTTTTAATTTTAAGGGCTTACATCATTTGTGAGGGGTCACTTAACTTATGCGCGGTCAGGAATCCTAGAATTAAGTTTTGAAATTTCCGTATTTCATGATACAATAAAAATCTTTAAAAAATCAGCAAAATTTGGCATGCCATGGACAATAATATTGCCCGAAAGTTATTACTAAATTGTTTAAACAAATAATTATTTAACAGTTTTTCGGTAAGTTCTTTTTTTTCGTAAACAAATCGCATGCATTAATTCTTCTGAGCGCATATGAATTTTTTCAGAATTCTCTCTTCATTTTGAAATATTTTACAAAACATTTTGAAATACAAACAAAAAATTGCCAATTTCGTATGTCTTTGCGTACAGGTTTATCTTCAGCTTTGAAAAGTTTCAAAGACACTAGGCCGAAAAATACATAAATCCAGCCATTCTAAAAATTTCAAAACGGAAATTTCAAAATAGAGAAAAAATTCTGAAAAATCGTTCAGAAAAAAAATATATCACGCCAGCGTTGGCTTAAGATTGGCTAGTACTATATCAATGCTGGGCCAACGTTAGCTTGTCATCGTTATGTCCCAAGTAGGATTGGCCAGAGCTTGACATATCGCACAGCATTGGCCCAATGCAGTGTGCCGATGCTGGTTTGTAACCTCGGGCCAGATCTGGCCAACCTCTGAAGCCAACGTCGGGCCAATGCTAAAACTGAGCGTCGGGCCAACAATCGTACAATGATGCTGGCCCAATGCTGCACCAGGCCCGATTAATAGTCTTATCCCATACGATACGCTCGATACGTTTGAGAAGTTATGTTCGTACGTAGATGTCTATTGACATCGTACAATATGTTTGATCCGCGTTCAAGTAAATTATAAGTGGAAATATACCGTTTCTTTGAGAATAGTGAGTCGGAATTCTGTTCTAATGTGCGAATTTTCTAACTCTGTAAATTCTTAAATCATTATCGGAGATAACAACCGTGATATCGAGGATCAAATAGCTTTATTATTAAACTTTATTGTAGCAATGTATATGTTAAAGAATGAATAAATGTTTCTATCATTGTTTTTTTCATAACCTGGTCCGAGTATGAGATTTATTCCTTAATAAGGAGAGTCTAAAGGTTAACATAAGCCTAAAAAATATTAACACAAATTTCCCGAAATGAAATTTAAAAAAAAATAATGAGGCTACCTATAAACATTAATTACGCAGACGATCCCACGATTCTTTTTATATTCCCTCAAGCTATATCCGAGAAAAATGTGGTGAAATTTTTTTGAGGTTTTTGAGGTTATGGTTAACTAATGGTTAACCATGATTTTTCCAAGTGTACAACAAGTGGTCGTTAATCAATGGTTGACCAATGCCAACTAATGGTTAACTAATGATTAACCATGATTTCTCCAAGTGTACGGCCCAAAATGTGACACTGAGGTATTCTACAAGAGGGTGATTCCAAAGTGTTCAAATCAACTCTACATGAAGTATCAAATTCTACTCCATAATCTACTCCTTTAATTCTGCCAATGCCAGTAAAATCAAAATGGTTAATAACCATTTTGCGAACCAAGCGATAATGACCATATTGATAACCATGTGGTTAACCATGATTTCTCCAAGTATTCTAGTTGACCAATGGTTAACCATGATTCCTCCAAGTGTACGACCCAAAATGTGACACCTATGAATTCCACTAAAAGGTGACTCCAAAGTGTTAAAATTCACTCTACACGAAGTGTCAAATTGTACTCCATAATCTACTCCCGCAATTTTGCCAATGCCAGTGAAATCAATGGCAATGTGAATACATTAATTAACATTAACATTCCCTCGAATATGATTTGAATATTGGTCCCAAATTGTGATTCTACTCCAATTTTCCGGATACTTTTGTACTTCTGAATTAGGGAATTCTCATTCAATACAATCTTGACTTTTCCACCGTCTGCTATACTTTTTTCTAGCAGCTCTCGCTCGAAGACGTTTTCACTCTCCTTTCGTCATTCGCTTCGTGTCTCTCGGGTTTCTTTTGCCTTACAACCGGAGGCTCACCATCCTCTTTACATCTAAGCGCACGTACGTAACGTTACCGTGTACCATAACCCGGCTACTGGCGACAGTTTCAAACCAGAGTGGAAGTGACGTGCCAGTATATTACATCTTTTTAACCTCCACATCTCGCTTGCACGGTTTGCAAATATTCAAATAGCTTCGCTAATGGATGCCCCTACTACTACTGGCGCCATAGTCCGTACAGCCCGTATGTATGTACATAGCGTTTTAAGGAGGCTGCGCCGGTTCAGAAGCAGTCCGGGAGGCACACGCTGGTGCGGCCTTGCATCAAAGTGGTTGGTTGGTGCGGTACAGAACTACCAGTACGAGCTTAAAGCACTGAGAGAGAGGGAGAGAGAGAAAGAGGAAGACCATGTCAAAGTAAGTGAGAAAGTGCTGGAGCTAGCGTGGATATACATAAAGCGTAGGCAATGGAGCATCCATCTTCCACGATGCGAGACCCAACGCGCGTTAACGGTAGAGCCGAAAATTACGGCATATAGCGATAGAAAATCTCACTCGATCCCTTTCTAACCCCTTTTTCGTCGTTCTCTATTCCACCTACCTTTTACAGCTGAACCTTTTCTCCCTCCAGCCCCATTTCATGCTTCTCTTGCCTCGTGTATTCACCGAAGAAGAGTCGGAGCTTTGACTCGTAGAACGTTTCTATCGTCGTCTTTTTGTTTCTCCACGCTGGGTAGTTCCAACACTCACTGACAAAGAGTGCATTTTCATCCGTGCATCTAGCACTCGCCCACTTTTCACATACCCATTACCATTTCCCCGTTGCCACATGATCGGCCGCTCTATTTTCCTCTCGTTTCGGTCGGTCACCCATTCTCCCACCCTCGACTCTGTCATATCCAATTTGGATATTTCGTTCACTACGACACGTTGATTTTTTTGCCAGAATTAATCGATTTTACAGTCATTTATTTGGTTTTTTTTGCGTCATTAATTCGTGTCAATATTGGCAGGCCTATGGCACAATGTCTGTCTTCTATTCAGGCATCTTCGATATCAATTAATTGCCTCGTTAAAAAATAGTGAGGATAGTGGAGAATTTTTCTTTCTAAGGAATGACTGAGAAGTTTGATAGTTGTCGGCCATTTTGATTCTTCTAAAATGAAGCTTTATTTTCGTAGAAATTTGTTTCCCGAGATTTTCTTGTCAGTATGTTTGAAACGCTCGGAAACATTGAAGAATCACATGCTAGAAAATTATCTGGACATGTGTGTTTGTATAATTGGATGGTTGGCCTTAAAAAATTAAAATGAATTTACCTGCAGAATATTTTGAGCGATTGAGTCAAAATTTGGTACTCAAGGTGCGACCATCTATCTCTTTACACAATGCAAATTTCGTAAAAACTACAAAACTATTTAAATTGAGCGGAGTGTTCTATATTTTTTGCAAAATGTCTGCAGACGCTCCAACTTTTATAGATTTTTCGTAATTTTTTTCGTAGATGCACTTGACAATAAAGATGGATAGAATTGAATTTAGGTTTAGGTTCAAGAGTTCGATTTTCGAACATTTTTGAAATTTCATAAAAATCTTCTTGTGCGTTCCAACTATTGTGATTTCGCAGATGTAACAAGCACAAATTGTTGGTACAGATTTACAACGTGACTACGACAGTCGGCCATGAATTCCGAAAGAAGCGTTCTTGAGGTTCAGTATTATTGAAATTAGGAAATTCCCTAAAAATTATTTCTAAAAATCGTCACAATCCTAAATCTATTCATAGTTTCCTAATTTTATTTCCAATGTTCGTCAAGCTTCCTTCATGAGCAAGCCAAAATTGAACTTCTCATCATATAAGAGTTCAAGAAACTGCCCTGATCAATCAGAATTCAGAAAGCTCTAAATCAGAGGTGAGCAGCACTTGAAAGTACTTTCAAGTACTTTAAAGTACTTAAAAGATACTTCAGGTATTGTACTTGAAATTTAAAATCCTTTTCTGTACTTCAAGTACTTTTTCAAGGAAAAGTTTCAAGTACTTTTGAATGTATCTTGCTGATAGTTGCATGTACAAAGCCTTTGAATATGTAATTGAAAATAATATTTCGTGACGTATGGACATACTGCCCCTCAACAGTCGCCAACGACAGTTTTTTTAAGATGAACATGAAGTTGGAGTAGTTTTATCAATCCATATGTATTATATTCTTTATTTCTTCTTTTTCAAACGTGTATTAAAATAAATCGTAATAACAACCCACACAGAACCGAGTGTCCGTTGGACGTCCATCTATCATCCATAGATCCTTAACACGTCTACATCCACGATGGACGTAATGCGGACATCCATTGAACATCCATGGTATACTTTTGATTGGACAAAACGCAATGGATCACACAGGACGTATATTGTATGTCCACGACACGTACTATTTCTTGAGCTACAAATATACACAACACGGCCATCCATGGTATGTCCATAGGTAGACATTAAATAGCTTTCAATTCAGGATAGTAATTGAACATCCACTGGACATTCCAGGTTCGTAAACGAAAATTACATTCGGAGGACGTCAATTGAACGTCTATCGGATGTTCCATGTAGGATTTCATATAGACGTGAACCTGGAACGTCCAATACATGTCCAATTACGATACTGAATTAAGAGCTATTGAATGTCTACCTATGGACATACCATAGATGGCCGTGTTGTGTATATTTGTAGCTTAAGAAATAGTACGTGTGTGAACATACAATATACGTCCTGTGTGATCCATCGCGTGCTGTCCAATCAAAAGCATTCGTCCTTTAGATGTACATTTAAGTATTTCGGGCAGCTGTGATATGGGTACGCCGATTGACCGTCGTATGTACGTACAAGTTACGTCTATCGAATGATAACGCGGAAGTTTATTCGACGTCCACGACACATATTTTTGGAGCTATAAATATATTCCGCGCGTAACTTAACAGCCAGGGGACGTCCAATAATCATTTAAGTTGGATGAAAATTTCATTCCGGGGAAGTCCATGGGACATTCCTTAAACCACTATCGGAGATGCGAAACGGCAGCGATTCTATGTGCTGAAAAAGTTTCGTATACGTGCCCTTAGATATTTTTTAGAGGTACCTATAGACCACATAAAGTGACATTTAATGTACGTATTTAAGACGAATGCCAATAGTGCAAAAGATATCTAATGATCATCTATTATACGTCCCTTAATTTAAACGCTATTGATTACACATTATCCATTAATTATAAATTTCATTACGATTATACATTATTCAAGGTTTGTGAGACAAAGATATATAAGTATATCAGCAAACTACATCGTATAAGGTTTTTACATGCATAAGTTTCTCATAAGTCAAGTTAGTGTAGGTAGGTAGGTAGGTAGGTAGGAGATTAGAAAAGTTAAGCAGCACCCCTTGAATCCAATACTTGGATGGGTGACCGCAGTGTGAAAAATCGAAAACTATTTTTTTTTTCTTTTTTTCTGTAAAATATGGATATCTCGTAGGCCCCGAATATTATATAATCAGTAACAAAGTTTATAATTAATTAATAATGTGTAGTTAATAACGATTAAATTATTTAAATAAAGGGACGTATAATGGATGATCATTGGACATTTTTCGGATCACTGGTTTATTCGTCTTAAATACGTAAATCAGACGTCATTTTTTGGGGTCTAGTCCATCTAAAAACCGTCTCAAGGTACGTATAAGGGATGTTCCCAGTACATAGAACAGGTGCCGTTTCGCACTTCTTTTAGCAGTGATAGGGATACTCATAGACGTCCCTGGGATGGAGCATTCATCCGCCATGTATGGATATTGGACGTCCCATGGCCCTAATGTTCCGTGTGGGAATCGTCAATGCTATTTTTGAATTGTTTTTAATTCTTTGTTCAAATACTTCTGTTGGAATCTGACTAATTAGCCTAATCGTAGTGTATAGCGCAAGGTGAAAACATGTTCTGATAAAAAAGTTCTCGAATAAAAATTAAATGAGATTAAGAAATCAAATGTAGGTACTAGAACTTACAAGATATACCTGAAAACTTAAAAAGTACTTGATACTTGGTATTTGATTTTTCAAGTACTTGTACCTCAAGTACTTCAAATTTTAAGTACTTCAAGTAATGAGTACGTAGTACTTCCTGTACTGCCGGTACTTGGTACTTCAACTTCTTACGGTACTTGGTACTTGATACTTCAAGTACTTACGGTACTTTGTACTTAAAGTACCCAGCTAGACAAATGTAGCTCATATTGGCATCATATTGCATACACCTATGACGCATAGGAACACTCCCAGCTGTGTGTCGCTTATGAGTGCTCACCTGGAAGTCATATTTGCATCATACGATGATTGGCAATAACACATCATATGGGGCTCATATGGCAGTCACGGCGTGACGAAATTGTGGTGCTCATATGAAGATCATATTGACGTCATACCGTGGTGAAATTGGTTGCGCTCATATGAAGCTCATATGATCGCCGGGATGTGACGTATTATTGTAATTATTGTAATTTGCATACGGTTTTTTTTGTTAAATTTCTATTTCTTGCAAAAAATTTTATTACGTATATTTTTTCATTTACATAGCTCTGAACCGATTACATTTTAAAAAAAATTTAAATACCCAATTTCATTATATTTCAATTTCTTCTGTCTCCAGTGGGATTCGAACGTGCGACCTGCCTATCTATCCTACCTAACAACCTAACACGCTACCTATTACGCTACCGAGTACTTATGAATTTTCTTCACTAATATGATATATCAGTGGTGGCATGCCAGGGAAAACGAGTCACATTCGAATATTATATATATACAGTTAAAAATGAATGTAATTAATAAATTAAGAATTGAAAAAATAGACGATTCAATATGGCATCCAAAATTTCAAAGAAATGAGATATTCGTGAAAGTCAATTTCTTAGTTTTTTTACAGTTTCGCGAATTCGAATATCTCAATCGAATCTATAGGGAAATTTGTAGAATTCAAAAAGGGGGTTCTATTTGATTTTAAAAAATGATAAAAAATAGTGCATTTTTTGTAAAAGTTTGTTTGCTTATATGAAACTGAAATATAAAACAAAAAAATTAAAACATTCGAAAAAAATTAGTTAAAATAATTTTGTTTTCTGAGTGAAAGAAAACAATTTTTAAAAATTCAATATGGCGGCCGTGATTTGCAAAAATTCTCAGATGTTGGTGAACATTATTAATAACTTGATAATGAATTTTTTGGACTTGCAAAGGAAGCGAGGCTTCTCACAACATGCTGTCATTTTGCAGTGATTTCGCAGCCGTCATATTGCGCTCATCGAATGTATCACTAAGAAACATGCATATCGCCATCATATTGCGCTCATCGAATGTATAACTGAGAAACACGCATAACGCCATCATATCGCATGCATGGCATGCATACTTTCAATGCTAACCTAGTGAGTACACCAAAAAAATCATTGAATGGCTTTCATCTGATATCCATCTGCAAATATTCATTGCAGAATGTAAATTTGCCGGCTTATGAGTTCATCTTGTAGTCAACGGATGATGCATTTGTAAACGACATGATGAGATCGGAATGTTTTGTAAATTCATCATACTAAATGAACTCATGGGCATGCATCACAACATGCAGCCAATATACTGGGAAATTTGCTTCATCAAATGTATACACGGAGTGATAATCATGGGTGTCTATCTGGGTACTGTCCGGTACTTTGCCCAGCTCTGCTCTAAATAAATCAGGAAGCGTTGTGCGAATTTATAATTTGCGCGATTTTTTTCGTGACGTACTTCACCATCGTCGATGAGAGCCTTGTTATTTTTGGGGGCATTGATGAAAAGAAACATTGGTTATTCGAGCCACTCGGCTGTATTATGCAATTTTAATGTAGTCGTCCATCAATCTACAAAATTCACATCGACATATCGCAAGAATGCTCCATCCGGACCGTGATTGAGGGTGTATAAAACACGCGTTTCCGCTGATTTTCAAGGGTATTTATAGCGTGAGGGAACGTTGCAATCGATAGAAAAATCTTCGTCAGCGCAGTGTTATAAATATTCAATGGATCTCGATTGTTTGCCAAATACATTGGCGATCATGTGCCATCAGGCGCCTCTCACTCTTGTTCCGAGTATAGTGAACGAAGCGTGTGGGTCGAGGATAAAAACTCGTTCAGTCGAACGAGCTTGACACGCTCTTCACTCTGTCATAACCAATAACAGTAAATTTATTATCGATATATCGCATAGTCGGTCAGTTATATATGATCATCGTTGTTTGAATAACCAATGTGGGTAAACAGGAGGTAGGCTCGTAGGCTGCCAAGTTCCGTGACCCTTTGGAAATATATTCGTACGCCAATCGTTGCATTTGCCATGTACATTGTACATACGTATCTTCGTGAATTGTAGAGAAAAATCGAGATAAACCCACGCACAGAAATCATCGAACTCCCTCGCTTCCTGCGATCACGATGTTTTCTTGTGACTCGACCACTCCGCGTGAGAGTTAATTCTCATGTATATTCTATGGCGTTTGACGATAACAAAATGGGAGTCCTCCTACGCGAATCATGAAGATTAAGTAGGCACTCTGACACTCGCAGCGAATCCGCATTAGTTGATTCAAGAATTCAACGAAATTCATCAGAAACCGTACCAATGAAAGAGTCTTGATGCCGATGGCAATCGGTTTTAATATTGGCTTCAGGTCTTTACTTAAGGGGAGGCTAAATACCGACATTTGCACCTCGAAAATGGATTCCAAACTTGCTCTGGTACGAATCGATGGAAATCAATAAAATTTTGAAAGTATCATCAGAATTATGGCACAAATGGAGCCCCACTAAAATTTTTTCGAAATAAAAAAAAAATTACAGACCTGATTATCATCAGAAATCTGTAATTGAAAATATCAAATTATCATGTTTCTACTGCATTTCGGCTGAAACCAAAGGTGGGGCTCCACGACGAACACTAAAGTACGAATATCGATACGGCTTCGAAATTATTTCATGAAAAAACCGCGACGTAAGTTTGGAATCCAAATCACGAGATAAATGTTGATAAATTTAGTGTATTATCGAAAAACAAAATGGCGAAATCCAATTCACAGAAATCCGAAAGAGGGCAGCCCCTTGTGGAATTCTCATGAAATAAATATTATTCTCATCAGATTCTATCCAAACTGTCTGACAAGTCAGTGGCAATTAACGATAACGTTGATTTATGTCTCGCGCTTGCATTTTGCAATTCATTCATCATTCATTCATAAATTTAATTGATATTCATCCACCGGTATTGGAAAAAGTTTGGACAGCGATTTTGAGTCGATAATATAGGATTTCAGAAATAATGTCGGTATTTAGCCTCGCCTTAAGCACTTGACGAATTTTGCGGTCCTAAGATGGTCCTGGGATGATTTTGGAGAATCAAATTTTGCTGATAAAATAAAATTAAAAAACTAGTTAAATTTTAGGGGTGGGAGTCGAAAAACCTTAAGATCAAAATTCATAATGACCGAAATTCAGAAATTTATGTATTCCAAAAATTAATAATTCGCACGTGAATTATATAAAAGCTTAACAAAGGAGAGATTGAAAAATGCAGAAAATGACAGTATGAAAGTCTCAACTACTGGATAAATAAAATGTAGCTTAAATGAATTGTCGAAGAGCCAATAAGGCGCATTGTTCAAATTCCATAAACTGGATGAATCGGAGAAGTCATTCTAACATATGTCAAAATTTCGAAAATTTAAATACCGAACTGAAAGTACAAAATTACTGGAATAGCGAATGGTCAAAATACCGAATGTTCAAAATATCGAATGGTTAAAATACCGACTGATCAAAATACCGACTGATCAAATTGTAGGCACCAGAAATGGACGATCATTTCCGGTGGCATTTATTGGGGTTATATTTTGGGATTTTCAGTTTCTGTATTTTGAACTATCTGATCTTTTAGTATCGATAGATTGATGTTCGAAATTTTTCTCCATCGTGATAATGCCTGTTTGGAAATGAGATATTTTGGAATTTGAATCTGCTGTTGTCATACAATTTGCATTTAGCTATGTTTGCTGATTTCAAATCTGAAAAAAACTTTTCGGTATAAACATGATTTGCCTATTTGCATAAATTGTGAAAAAGTAATATAACATTATGTTTTTTTGGAATTTTAAATTATGATTGATAGACTATTCGTTGGTAATGGTATTCGGGTATCCGATTTTCTGAATTTCGGTAATTATGAATTTTGATCTTTAGGTTTTTCGACTCCCACCCCCATTTTTCGCTGAGATATCGGCGATTGAACAAAAATTCGTCTTTTTTTTTATCTTCGATTTTTCTGGTAGTAATAATCGTACAGCGAGTAAACGGTGGTTTTTGGAAACTTAAATCTACCTTCTATAAGTGTCTGTTACTGTCATAAACAAAAAAAAAATTTGATGCTTAATTTTGACTTGAAAAAGTCCAAAAAAATAGCTTTCTCTCTTGTTTTAGAAAATCTACCACAACTTTGCAGATATTGCGAAAAATACCAATGTTTTCAGTTTTTTTTTAGCTCAATACATACCTAAAAACCACGCCTAATTTCAAAACAATCTTTCAAGCTGTTTTTTGTGACCGAATCATCAAACTTTTCGAAAAATGGAAGAAACACGGTTATTGATCCTTAAAGACCAATTAATAGTGTTGAAAAAGAAAAAAAAAGTTTTTTATGTTTTCCCTTTGAATTTGCATTTAAAGAGCGTGAAAGCTAAAAAAAATCCGAATTGCGATAAAAAAAATTTTTTTTTCAAAATTTTGCAATTTTTTTTTTTTAATTTGAAAAAAAATGTATTGTTAATTTTTTCACCATTTTATATTTAATATTTAATAAATATCGAAAAAAAATTTGAAAAAAATGCCAATAAATTTTTTTTTGTTCAAATTAAGTATTCTAAAATTTTGAAAAATTTTTTTTTTTCGAAATTTGGATTTTTTTAGTTTCCACGCTCTTCAAATGCAAATTTTAAAGAAAGAAAATAAATTTTTTTTAATTTTTAAAACCATCAATTAATTGGTTTTTAAGGATCAATAAACGTGTTCCTTCAATTTTTCTAAAAGTTTGATGATTCGGTCACAAAAAACGGCTCGACAGATTATTTTGAAAATTGGCATGGTTTTTATGTATGTATTGAGCTAAAAAGAACCTTAAAACATTGGTATTTTTCGCAATACCTGCAAAGTTGTGGTAGATTTTATAAAACAAGAAAAGAAAGCTATTTTTTGGACTTTGTCAAGTCAAAATTAAGCATGGAAACAAGATTTTTTCGTTTATGACAGTAACAGGCACTTATAGAGGGTAGATTTAAGTTTCCGAAATCCACCGTTTACTCGCCATACGATCATTTAGTTCCAGAGATATCGAAGATTTGAAAAAAAAGACAAATTTTTGTTCAATTGCCGATATCTCAGCGAAAAATGGTCGTAGAACAAAAATAGAAAAAGCTAAGCGAAGCCAAAGAATCTAGCTAAATGATTTATAGATTGGTTAAGCTCGAAAATGAATTTTGAAGCCCATCGATTATTTTGAAAAAAGCAAAAATTTCGAGAAAATTTTTACTGTGATTTTTTTTTTGACTGCGTCGAGGGTAATGCCTACAAAAAAATTTTAACTCAAGATTCTAAAACTATAAAATTCAAGCTACAAAATTTTTTTTTTCAACATTTTTACGACCAAAATTAACAAAGTTACAGCCTTTGGAAAATCGCTGAAAAATCTCGAAAATTTTACTGTTCCTTCAATTTTTTGACTGAGTGTATATATTGTTAAATTAGAAAAAAAACATGTATACAATTTACAATAGCAATAAAAATATTAACAATGGTCAAAATTATTCTATTTTATTTTGTTGAAAAAAAATTCATAAGAATAACTTCAAAAATACGGCCTTCATATAGGACTATAACATCCTTCCAACGAAAGCGGTGGGTTAAGCTGACTCCATCTGTGTTCGTCATTAACGCTCCCCAAGTCGATCGACCTCGAATATGTCCAACTGGCGAGGTTTTCCGCCATCGATAAGAGAATTGAGCTCCTGAGTGAGATCCGGAGTAAGATGTTTTCGTCAATAGAACTCTTGATTCGCCTCGAGTTGTCTCGGTCGAATCTCGATTTTTCCTTTCTTTTTTATTCGACGAGTAGAAGTAAGAACTTCTCGTGAAACTCTGCTCCGAAAGAGTTTCACGACTAGTTAAACTAGAGCAAGTAGCATTTCATAGTAGGAGCAGAGAGAATTCTCCACGTGAGGTTGGACCAACACGTGTGGCAAACGCAGGAAATAATAGGCCCGAGATTTACTATCACATAAAAGTTGGACTGACAAACGTGGCCTCTTGCTGAGAATTTCAAGGTTAAAGATGATACACCTTGCCATGTTCCCTTCCTTAACGATCATGTTTCCTTTACGCTTTCAGCTTCCTTGCCAAACGTCTGAGATGTTTTTCTCAGTTCATCATTCAAATCGCTCGGTAATGATCTGCATTTTTTTATTAAGAAAATAATCGCAGCCGATTCTTCCTTCACTAAGAAAATAACGTTGATTGACCGGATACCGTCGAACAGACCAAGAATGATGTGTTTTTTTGTTCAAAAATTCTGGCTTATTGCGTGGGATGGAGTTAACTATGGGTGCACGGAAAAAAATAGTTGGTTGGGACAACCAACAGATTATTAGTTTGGTATATGTTGGTTAACGTAACCATCTGTTTCGTTACAATAACCACCTAGCATTAGTTCCATCTACTAGTCATAGTTAGTCGACCCAACTAGTCAGCACAACTGACTTGGTTAGTCAGTCTAACTAATAAAATAGTGGTCAGGAGGGTAAAGAATGGACAACCAATTTTATAGGCACTGCACCCAGAAAAAATTTTTGGTCGTAGGTACTATAATCGTTTATTTGATTATTTTTTAGTTACTTTAAAGACAATTTTCTTTCCATCCAATTTTGGGCGATATTTACTTCCACTATATTTATTTATTTGAATTTCCTGTCATGGAGAAACAGGCGTTGAAGAAAAATTCTCTTCGTTGTTACTAAATACCTATTCACCCGTAGTCTCATCCGATCATATCTGCAGATTTGTCAGTACCCCAAAAATCCGCCAGGTGGCTACCTCTCGCACAAGCGAACCTGCCTCTCGACGCCTATATCCTTTCCAAGCTCGTCTATGTTTGATATCCTTATTTTTCAGTCTGGATATTTAATACATTAAACATTGCGGCAAAACGCAAAATGGTCGAATCCCTGAAAAGGATTCCCACAAAAAAGGGTCTTTTTTCTTTTCCCTTCTGTTAAAGAAAAGACGAAGCTTTACGAAATTGTAGACTCCATATCTGTAGCTATACATTCAAAGATTGAAATTTTTAAAAATATATCGACGGCAGTATGGAAGAACGTGCTATCTCAAATTGTGCTAGAAAAACGTGCTATCTCAAATTGTGCTAAAACGTTCTTCTAGCACAATTGGAGATAGCACGTTTTTTTAGCACAATTTGAGATAGCACGTTCTTCCATACTGCCATCGATATATTGTGTAAATATTAAAAAAAATTATTTCATTTAAATACATATTCGTTCAGTTTGAAATAATATTTATTAATATTAAATACAAATTTATTAGATCGCGATATATTTTCCTAGTAGGTCATTCAAAAAAAAAAATTTCGTTGACATGAATAGAGTTGTATTAGGCCGGCCTACAACTAAAAAAAATTATTTGGCTTGACTAGGATTTATTTAAATGTACTAGATCTTTTTTCTGGGTGTGTAGCCAACTACACGATCATACTGCAGATTTGTCAGTACTGCAAAAATCCGCCAGGTGGCTTCCTTTCGCACAAACGAACTTTCCCTTCGACGCTTAGAACCTTTTCAAGTTCGTCTATGTTTGATATCCTTATTTTTTAGTATGGATATTTAATACTTTACGACAAAATGGAAGATGGTCAAATCCGAAAGATTCACATAAAAAAGGGACTTTTTTCGTTTACCTTCTCTTCAAGAAAATGCGAAGCTTTGCAAAATTGTAAACTTTAGATGTGTAGCGACATTCAAAGATTGAAATGTTTACAAATATTGTGTAGATATAAAAAGAAAATCTATTATAAATCACGAGCAAAATAGTTGATACAAATATTTCGCTCGTGTTTGGCTGAACTAAAAAGTTAGTTGGTCTGGCATTTATGAACCAGCAATATAAAAATTGTTGATCCAACCAACTTCTCATCTGGCGCTCAGAGCACCAAGGCCCGAATTTTAAGTTCTTAAGATCTATCTTAAGATCGATGTTAAGATCAAACTCAAGATCAAACCTTCCATTAAACTCAAGTTAGAATTGAAGATCAAACTTAAGTTCCAATTTAAGATGAATCTTAAGTTTGAACTCAAGTATCATTATAAGTTCACACTTAAGTCCAAACTTTAGTACGAACTTCAAATCGATCCCAAGTTCAAACTTAAATTTGGTTTAAAGTTTGATCTTAAGATCCATCTTGAACTTAAGTTCGATCAAACTTCCTTTATTGCCTCCCTCGACCGTGTTTTTTGAGTTGTTAAAATAATTAAATTCGATCGAACTTAAGTTTGAGCTCAAGATGGATCTTATGTTCAAGATTCAAACCAAATTTAAGTATGAACTTAAGATCGATCTAAAGTTCGCACTAACGTTTGAACTTAAGTCTGAACTTATAATGACACTCAAGTCTAAACTTGAAATTCATCTTAAATTGGAACTTAAGGTCGATCTTAACCCTCCTCGGTTACACTGTAATTTCGATGCTTCCGCGGTAATACTGGGTCATTTGTGTCCGCGTACAATTTTCAACGGGTTGACATGCTTCAAAAAATTTTAAAAAAGTCCTGACTTACTCCTCAATGTTTGTAGAATGTAAATCAATATTTATTAAAGCCCAAAAGTTATTGGTTTTTTACGCTGTAAATAGCTATCTGAGCGAAAACGGCCGAAAAAAGTTTTTTGGCTTAAATGTCAGTAAAAAAAAAATCTGCAACAGAAAAAAAAATTGCCATGGATTATCGTCATGGACATCCTAATGTTTGAAAAAAATCGGGTTGCAATCAGTTGTGCCGAAAAAGTATAATTATTCAATCACCTGCAAATGAACGATTTCAAGGAGAGGAAAATCCAAGATTTCCATTAAAAACAAACCAATTATCATGTTTGGTACCAAAAAAATTATTCTTATTTGAAAAAGTGTTACTACATCATAAGTAACATGGAAAAAATAAACAATTTCTGGAACAAAATTGGATTAATGGAAAAAATGTTTTTTTTTGTCTTTTTTGGAATAAAAAAAAGTAAGAGACCTAAAATGATTTTTACATACGTCCGCGCACTATATGTAAAGTGTTTTCAATCGAAAAAAATGATTTTCTAAAAAGCAGTTTTCTCTACCTCGCCGGTCACACTGGGTCTTTTCTGTCCGCTCTCAAAACTTACTCGCTCGTAACTCGTACACTAACTAGTACAGGACAGCCAAACTACGGTTGTAGGACCTTACCTGTACTAAGTTTTTTTAGGGAGAGGGTCCTGTCCTTTTTCCGTTCTTGGGAAATCTCCGAGTGAAATTTCGTTCTGGACATCAGCGACCCAGTGTGACCGCGAAGGGTTAAGACAGATCTTAAGATCTTTAAACTCGGGCCTAAGATCGTTGGTTGGGTCAACTATTTTTTTTTTTTTTTTTACCACAGCTAAGTCGTTTTTTCGGTGTGATCCAGAGAAAGAGGCGCGAAATACAATTCAACCTGCAGAAAAAGAATTCAGAGTTAAGCTTGAAACAACGTGGCATATTCATTTTAACCGACGGATGGAAATAAACCTTTATAAGTACTTAACCTCACTGTACGGAATCTCTAAAACGCCTGTGTCTTCAGTGATGAATTTGACGTTACATCCAACGTGGATTATACCGCAGACGAATTCTATACCAACACATTTATCACGGTCCTTTACGGTGTGCGCACACACCTCTCTTTGTTCGCTCGCGAAATGAAACAAAGTCGGAACTCTCCTCTTGTATATACACGCGGACGTTAAATTCATAGCTGCATTCTTTCCTTTTGCCTATCCTCGGCTTTCGGTTTTACCTCGTCGAGCCTTTTTTGGCCGTGGCTTAATATATAGCAAGCAAGAGTATCATAGCTTTTATATATGGGGCATTCCATCCTAAATCGGACAGTTCGAAAAACTTTTTTTCTTTATTTCCTCAATTTTTTTATATTTTTGAGTACCCATCAAAAGACCCTTAGTGTTTAATTTTGAGATTTTTTTTCTTACCCGTTCAAAAGATATTAAATTAACAAAAAGACCGCTCTTCTTTCGTATTTTAGTCATAACTTCTTTAATAATAGTCCAAATTGAAAGTTTTTTTTCAAAATTTTTTTTTATGGCCTTTTCAAAAAAAAATACAACAAAAATATTTGACGTGTTTTTGAATGAGTTCTTTGAGTTTTGAACTTCAATGGCATTTTTGAAAGTACGTGTCATTTTTTTTTAAATATTTGTTTCAAACATCTATCTATTCAACAATTTTGAAGACTAGTCCGATCGTGGGATCTCAATAACTACTATTTTTTTTCGATTTTTGAAAATTAATTTTTTTTTTATAAAGGATTATGAATACCAAATTTTGTTACTGTATAGTATTTTTTAAATTATTTTAAATCAATTTGGACACTTTTTCATTGTTAACAGATTTTCAAAATTAATAATTAATCGATGAGCAAATAACAATAGTTCAAAAATTGTACGAGTGGGCATTGAACCTAAATAGTCTACCAAATATTGCTGTCAAATTTTCACATGAAAAACATTATTCAGATGCAAAAGAAAGATTTTATCTGCGATAAAATACTGCGAAGTCAATCACAGGGAGACACAAAAATTTCATTCAATTATTCCAATGGGCAACGGAAACGTATTGGCAAAGAATATTCTAATTCAGGAAATAATCGTATATGTAAGGTTTTCAAAAAAATACGTGAGTAAATAAAAACTGTTGTTATTATTGTTCATAAAAGGACTTAACGATTAATTATTAATTTTAAGAACCTGTTAACAATAAAAAAATGTCAAAATAAATTCTAAATATCGAAAAAAATACTACACAGTAACAAAAATGGGTATTCATAATAATTTATTTAAAAAAAATTTTTTAATTTTCAAAAATCGAGAAAATAGTAGTTATTCAGATCCCACGATCGGACTAGTCTAAAAAATTGTTGAACAATTAGATGTTTAAAACAAAAAGTTGAAACAAAAAATCAAAAATGACACTCACTTTCAAAAACGCGATTTAAAGTTGAAAACTGAAAAAACTCATTCAAAAACAGGTCGAATATTTTTGTGGTATTTTTTTATGAAAAGGCCATAAAAAAACAAAAATTTTGAAAAAAAAACTTTTAACTTGGACCATTATTAAAGAAGTTATGACGAAAATACCAAAAAAGAGCGGTTTTTTTGTTAATTTAATATCTTTCGAACGATTAATCAAAAAAATCTCAAAATTTAACGGGAAGGGTCTTTTGATGGGTACTAAAAAATATAAAAAAATTGAGGAAATAAAAAAAAAGTTGTTCAAACTGTCCGATTTGGGATGGAATGCCCCATATACATATGTATGGATATGTATAGCGTTCACTATCGCGGTGTTTGTGTGTGTGTACTGCAAGTCCCCGAGGGAGAGAATCTTCCGAGGCGAGGTCTCCGCTCGAAAAAAAAGAATTTTTTCGAGCGAGACCTCAGAAGCGCAGATCGCACGGGCGATTGCGCTCTTTGCGCTTTACGCTATTGCAAGCACTGCGAGACCGAGAGAAGGGTGAGAAGGGAGAGAAAGTTCGCGAGCCGACAAAACGTACTGGCCCAAAGGACTGACCTCGTCTCTCACTTTTAAACGAGGCATATAAACGCACGCGGCATAAGCGTATGTAAAACGGTAGGAGATCGTATCCACACTCGAGATATTATATCCTCTTCTCTTTCCTCATGTAAACGTATACTCGGATTATACCTGAGCCTACCTACCGCCGCATACACTCATGTCTTAAGGTTGTTTAGAAGCTATGAAACCCTTGAATGTTAATTGTTCAATAAATAGCTTCTTGATCGTAGTGAAATTTTTACACGACCTCCCGAATACTTCATGTAAGAACATACCAAATTTTCAGAATTCTATCATCATTACTTCAACCTCCTTAAGGGTTGAAATAAAAAATGATGAGAAAATTCTGAAAATTTTGTATCTTTTTGTATGAGGTATTCAAGAGGTCGTGTAAAAATTTCACGACGATTAGGATGCTCGTTATTAAGAAATTAACGTTTTGTTAAAAACAATTTTTCAAAAAAATAAAAAAATTATTTATCAGTAAACTCCGTTTTCTTTCCGTTGCTTTCAGTATATTGTGGATATTACAAAATTGAGAGGTAAAAAAAAAAACTTGTCGCAAAGTTATATCAGTTTCCATAAGACTACATTTAATTTTATTTGATTTGTTAATCTTAATTATTCGATAACGAGCTTCCAAATCGTCGTGAAATTCTTGCACGACCTCTCAAATACTTCATTGAAAAACGTACCAAATTTTCAGAATTTTCTCATTAAACGTGATTTGCTTCTAAACAACCTTAAATCGACTTTGCGCACACCCCAAAATACAGACACAAAATGAAATTTTCATGCAGAATTTTTTTCTTCAGATAAAAATAGTACTGATTGAAAGGCAATTAGGAAATTATTGTTATTGATAATTCTGTGGCATCTAAAATGTAACTTTGTGATACAATTTTTCACTTCGTAGAAAAATGTATGTCTATTCTTATGAAAGAATGGTTGATTCTTCATAAGAAATTTCTTTTCTCAATCGCACATTTATGGCTATTTATATTATGATAATTATATCATTATATCTTTTGGCAATTAATTGTTATTACATCTATACTGGTCATTCCATGTCAAATCGACCAATCGTTGAAATTGACCTCTTTTAATTTCGATTAAATTTGGTCCGAAGTTTTGTTTTGTCATGAAACAGAGTTCTACCAAAGGAAAAAAAATTACATTTTTTTTTCGAAAGCTATGCAAAATTCACAATTTCACGATTTTTCAAGTTTATTTTTCAAATATCTCAAAAACTATTATAGTTATGAAATTCGTTTTGGGTTCGTCTTGAAGAATATACTTAAGGTGATGAAAAAAAAAAATATTCCGAAAAAAATTTTGAATATTGATGAATTTGAATTTTAAAAAATCGTACAAATCCACATTACATTTTTGTTCAATTTTTTAATATAATACCTTATACTGACTGATCTTAGAAGATTCTAAAATTTTCAGAAGTCCGTTTTTTTCTTCAAAAATGTGAATTATTGAGTTTTGGAGAAATTTTTTTTTTGCACCTGTAAGTTAAATAAAGTTACGCCATTCTGTAATTTTGTGATTTTTACTGTTTCAAATTACAAAATTACATGATTGCTCAACTTCATTGAATTTACGGTTTTATTTATTTATTGGTGAAGTGTTTTAAGGGTAAACTTAATATCCATGCATATTTACGAAATAAGAAAAACGCAAATCCAATGAATGTTTCTGTCTCTACAATCTTATACCAATTGAAATTTTTACTACTAAAAATTACAAAATCAAATGATTGCCCAACTTTACTTAACTTGAAGGAAAAAAACAAGATTTTTTTTTTACCAAAATTTGAAAATCTATATTTTTGGAAAAAACACTATTCTGAAAATTTCATGACTTTTTAAGAACAGTACAAGGTGTTATCTAAAAAAAATTGAACCAAAAATTTAATGTCGATCGTGGATTTGCACGATTTACAAAAATTCAAATGGCTCGAAATTTATCATTTTTCAATAAAAAATTTCGGAAATTTTTTTTTCCCTAGCCCCAAATATACCCTTCAAGACGAACCCAATACGATTTCCTCGTAACTATAATAGTTTTCGAGATATTTAAAAAATAAACTTGAAAAAATAAAAAAATGGTGAAGTTTTAGATTTTGCATAACTTTACTAACTAACTTTTAGATTTTGCATAACTTTATCCGCTGTACGTTCTCACCAGAATAAGTCATATTGGCCTTTTTGATGAACTGCAGCAAAAGAAAAAGTTGTTCCTTTGACGAAGGCACTTTACCTCATTTACCTGTCGCAGCAGTACATCGAAAAGACCAATATGACTAATTATGGTGAGAGTGCACAGCGAAGGAGCAAATTCGAAAATACACAATACAACAAAATTTGTCACTCGAAGACACATTTTTTGCCATCATCCGTGCGTGAAAAATCTAGGGCAGCCCTGACTTAAGTCGGGACCTCGTTGGGCTTGAAGATGGATGCCCTGTCAGGAAATGCCCTTACACCACCAGGTTGGGCCCCGCCAGGGCAGTGCCAAGGTTTCCAGGATTACTTACAATATGGCTGACTTAAGGCAACCCGTTAAGGACCTTGTCGGGCTTAAACGCGGATTCCCTGTCATGAATTGCCATAACACCGCCAGGCTGGGCCCCAACATGGCAGTGCCAAGGTTTCCAGGCTTACTTACAATATGGCTGACTTAAGACAACCTGTTGAGGACCTTGTCGGGCTTAAATCTGGATGCCCTGTCATGAATTGCCATAACACCGCCAGGCTGGGCCATGACAGGGCAATGCCAAGGTTGCCAGGCTTATTTACAATATGGCTGACCTAAGGCTACCCATTGAAGACCTTGTCGGGCTTCGATTGGGCAACCCATATTTAAGGAAGTCGGTATAATTACAACAGAACCAAATCGGACCCAAATAGGGCGAAAGTATCGGAGCCCTTATTATTTCAAACATGGCACGGACGAGGCACCCCTTTGAGGGCCTAATCGGGCTTCACGGGGAGTTAGTTCCGAGACTCGCCATGAGATGTCGCATACGGCGTGCGCTCTCTCGCATACGAAATATGCAAATAGTATGCTCATATAGCCGAAGTAAGAGCACGGGTTGTATTCGACACCGCAAAGTCAGGCCTCTCAGGAAGTTATGCCTCGAGGGAAGTCATACCCGCAAGATTTCTATATAGAAATCCTCTGCTTTATACAATTTTTTTGTAAAAATTCTCTTGGAGAATTATTAATAATATATTATTATAATATATAATAATAATTATTAATGATAATAATAATAATAATATTGTTATTATTATTGAAACAATTCAATTTTACAACGTATACGTATAGTCATACTACGTACGTACTAGGGCTCTGATCGGGCTTGACCATGGGCTTGTCGTGGATTCGACATGGCAGATGTGAGGCGGTTGTAAAAGCCCCTTATTTGGCAACCTTCTAAGGCCCTTTTCGAAAAAGCGTGACCGTCCATTCAGGGGCCCTATTGGGCTTCCAGTCAAGGGCCCGAAGTAAGTTAGGGAAAACTGATCGGGGCCTCAATCAAATTCACGCACGGGCACTGAAATTTCTCAACATGAGCCATATTGGCTTTTTTTGACGAACCGCAGCTAAAGAAAAAGTTCTTTTGATCAAATCAGTACGACTGTCTTACCTTCCGCTGCTGTGTATGCCTTTAAAGGCGAGGTCACACAGGGATGGCAACTTCGGTTGTCATTTCCTTTATAATAAATGTTTTACCTTCCGCTTCAACTCATCGAAGAATAAAATTGTACTTTCTTCCTGGAAAAAAAAGAAATGGTCCTATCGTAGAAGGAAATATCAACCCTATTGAGAAAATCAACTGCGGAGAAAAAATTCTGGAAAAAATCGATAAAACAAAATTGGTACCTGAGATGAAGAACTTTTTCATTTTACATCACTGTGGATTGTCAACATAAGCCATACTGGCTTTTTCGAGGAAAAGCAGGGAATGAAAAAGTTGTACTGCTCATTGACAACATAACCAATGCGCTCACATGAATTTTTATATTCGGACTAAACCTATTTCAACTTTTCATTCCGCTGTTTTATCAGAATTTTCAATTCAAAGATTCAAAAAATCTTACTGTTCATGTACAATTTTTTGTTATTATATATTTTTTCATCTTTCGCACTGTTTCCTCTTTCTTTATAAATTCAACGTCGTGAGCGCGTACATACAAAAAAAAACAAGTACACAGACGCTATACTGTCGTAGGCACATGCACACGCGCAAGCGCACACGGACATGCGAGCCTTCGCCTCGCCAGCGCTAGCGCGAGCGATGTATGTGTATAGCTAGCCATATACAACTAGCTATAGCATAACTATAAGTATAATATAACAAGTAATAATAGTATAATAGTATATAATAAGTATAATAAGTATAATATAGCATAACATAAGCATAGTATAACTAGCTAGCTAGTATAGCTAGCTATATATAACTATGTATATAGAGATAGAAGCTTTTTCATGACGCATGCGCACGAAAGACGTGCACGGTATAACTACATATACTGGTGTTGCGGTTGAAAGGGCTACTCATGAATTCACTCCCATAAAAAAAAACTCTCCAACGCCGCTATAGAAGTTTCACTTCAAAATTTTTGAAAATCACTTGCTTTTCATTTGCAACGGTTGCCTTGAGAAAAAAAATGATGTGATCGTGAGATTTTTCATGAATAGAGCAAAATTAATTGTATTCAATAACCATCTCATTTCTGTTCTCCGCAAAATCAGAGGTCTGGATTTAACGTAGATTACATCCGATCGATATTTGACCGGCGAGTAATTGGTGCAGATCCGGTTGCGCGGGCGTCTATCGAAACGATTTGTTAATTACACGGTACATCAGCAAGAAGTCACCGTTTAATCCATCGAAAATCTTTGGGCAGAGGTTGCCTCGCGTCTTCGAAGTTTCCACACCATCGCGCCAATTCAGACGATAATTTAGCCCGTGTAACCGGGATTTCTATGTATCGATCGGCAAGCAAACGACTGTAACCCAAACACACACCGGCACGTTGAGTCACGATGGGTCATTCACGTCCTTTCCCTTGCCAATCGGCAATTTACGTATACGTATAAGTTAAGCGCAGTTTGATGTCGATGCACATTCTGGCTCGGATATAATACAATGAAAGAGAGGGAGAGAGACGGAGATGGAAGCTCAACTCATATATACTATGTTCTCTTGCGGACTGTATGTGCAATTTCTGGCGTCATTCAGCGGAAACACCGAGAGTTTGGGCCTTCTACATCAGTTGCAAGAGGCACTAGAGATGCCCATAATGCGGCGCTTCCACACGAGAGAGAGTGCATTTGTGCCAATCGTGGGTGTATGTGCGCAAGAACCCGTGATCGCGTAATCGATATCGTTTGCTATAGAGTGCGTATGTGCAACCGTAGTTCCATGTGGGGGAGGCTGTGGCAAGACGGCCCACTTAGGGCAGATCACACTTTTTGTGGCTTTAAAACCATCAAATCAGGTTACTTCTGTTCTATCTTGAACGAATTTATCGACATGTTACCCAAAAAAAAAAAATTTCTGGGGCAGAAATTTAAGCTCTTCAGAAATTTATTTGCTCTATAAATATTTTATAATGTGTCAACAAGCTGAATAAATAATTGATGTAGTGTACATTTTTGATTTTTATCGGTTATTAATCGGACATTGATTTCGTGATAGCGGTTCATTAATTATATAATCTTAGGTTATGTTATGTGTCATAGCGGCTAACCTGAATTTCTCGTGTGATTCCGGTTTTATAATAGTAGATTTCGAGGATGATCTCTTGTGTTTATAGATGTAAGTCGATAAAACATGTTGCATTAAAAGAATCCGTTGATGTTTTTTAATGAATTCCATGAGCGGATTTTAATTAATTGAGAAAAAACGATCGTTATTTTGCGAACGTTTTAATCTGTATCGGTAAATATTATTTGTGAAATTTGTGTGTGATATATTGTTGTATATGAAAATGTGTGATGTTTACCAATTAAAGTTGAGCGATAGATATCCATCGAAATAAACGTTGAAAACCAGAACGATTAATTAATCACATTTTGTGGCGTGCGATCGAAGATCGTTCGAGAGACTGAGTGGTGTGGGGAAATTCGGTGAGTGAAGGGGGTGTAAGTGGTCATTGAATCAGTGCCGTGTCAATATATTTTAAATTCGTGTGTACGAGCAGTGCCGAGTCAAAGGAATTTGAATGTATGTATATAAATTTAAGTCATGTTTTGTATATAAAATTAATGAATGTATATAAAATTAAGCAATATTTTGAATGTATATATGTCTTAATAATCAATTTTGAGTATTTAAATTATTGTGTTATATGTACGACTAAGTTTGTCTATATCGGTTCTAAAATTAATTGTGTTCGTGTTTGCTTTGATTTGTATCATTTCTAAAATTAATCGTTTCTTTAACCAATCTACCGTATTTAAAATTTTTACGTCGTCAAATTTAAAATTGTGTTTTTGTTCAATTCCATATTTTGCAAGAGCAGTGTGTTGTATGTCAGTGTGTTTTAGGCTGTTTTGATGTTCATTGATTCTAGTTTTCAGATATCTTTTAGTTTGACCAATGTAGACGGAATCGCAATCATTGCAGTCGATTTTGTAGACAATGTTTGATTTGTTTAATTTGTCTATTTTTTCTTTGGTTGAGCCGATGATGGATAGAATGTTGTGTTTGTTATTTGTAACTAGTGTTATGTTATATTGTTGAAAGAGACGGATTAATTGGTGATGAATGCTTTTTGTGTATGGTAAGTTGATTAGTCGGGAACAGTCAAAGTTGTTGTTGCTTGATTTTGAATTAATTATTGATAATCTTTGTTTTATTGTTTTTTCAATGAATGTAATACGATAGCAATTTTGAATCATCGTGTTTTTAATGAGTTCTAAGTTTTTTGGATGGAAAGATGGATGAGATAGTTTTATTGCTCTGTCAACTAACATGTAGATGATTCCTTTTTTTTGGCTGAGGGGGTGGTGGGAAAAGAAGTTAATGAATCTGCCTGACCACACAGGTGAGTGTGGGTGTTATATTACATACAATCACTAGACTATAATCTTGAATTTATATTGATTATAATCTGGAAATAAAGCATTTTGTTTATATTTCACGTCTAGGTTCCACAATCAATTTTTATCGTGAGCCCAGCGTAAATGGGATCCCGAAAATTAAAATTCAAACCCGTAGTTCACGCAGACCTGTCGAGAAATTTTTGTTTAGCAACCAAAATATTTACACTGAGAAAAAAAATGGTTGAATATGCAAAATCATTTAGTTGAATACGTGCAACTAAATATTTAGTTGTACAATCCAAATTTTTGTTGCCTGAACAATATTTTGCTCAACCGCGGCGCGGAATTATTCAAGAAACTAATTATTTGGTTAGACCAAATAAATATTTAGTTGCCCGTATTCAACTAACGATTTTGCATATTCAACCATTTTTTTTTCTCAGTGCACTAGAAATATTTTATATGGCAGAACAACGTTTGCCAAGTCAGCTAGTTTGTTTATAAAATCATAGTTACGTCAAATAGCTCCAAAAGAATCTGAAAAAAATCCTGCTTGCTTTTCAGAGGTGCTGCAAAAACATACGAAATTGCGGACAAAATCGGGGAGGTGAAGGGTCAGACCCAGGTTGAATCGGTGTGGAATGTCCAATGTATAATATAACCATAAAAATTTCTTAAGTTTTTGAATTTTATTAGAACATAAACTATTTCTGTTGCATTAAAATTATGCAAACATCAGCATCATCATGACTTTCCTAATAATGGCTACAGATATTGACGAGAATGATTGGAGTAGCTCATTAAATTCCTCTGCCGCATATTTCTACAAATTTATTTCTCTCCTCACATTTAACGGGCATACAATAAAATTCGGTGTACGTTCATCTTTGAATTCGTGGCGAATCTTCTCTTCTTATATTGCCCGTAGCATTTTAGCGTATAGTGCCTCGGCAACGATCCGCAAAAGCTCCCAGAAAGGAAACTATGAAGTTGTTAGTCACGCTCCCCGAGCTTCGGGCATCTCGCTCGCCCGGAGCAGAGGAGAATTTCTCTTCTTACAAACTCTTGCCTCCTCGAGGACGGTTTAGAGAAGCCACGCTGCAAAAGATAGAGAGGTCCCGAGGAGCGACGCCGTGGTGGCGACCAGCCCGGATCCGCCTCCGATCCCCGTCAGCCTCCTTATTTTCGAGCACCGATTCGAGAGCCCGTGCGTCAATTTGATTGAGGCCCCGACTAGACCCCGATCGGTTTTCCCTAACTTACTTCGGGCCCTTGACTGGAAGCCCAATAGGGCCCCTGAATGGACGGTCACGCTTTTTCGACAAGGCCCTTAGAAGGTTGCCAAATGAGGGCCTTTACAACCGCCCCACGTCTGCCATATCGAATCCACGACAAGCCCATCGCCAAGCTCTATCAGGGCCTTAAGACGTACGTAGTATCGCTATGCGTGTAGATTGTAAAATTGAATTATTTAAATAATATTATTATTATTAATAATTCTCCAAGAGAATTTTTACCAAAAAATAGTATAAAACAGAGGATTTCTATATAGAAATCTTGCGGGTATGACTTCTGAGGTGTCGAATACAACCCGTGCTCCCACTTCGGCTATATGAGCATACTATTTGCATATTCCGTATGGGAGAGAGCGCAAGCCGTATGCGATATCTCGTGGCAAGTCTCGGAACTAACTCCCCGTGAAGCCCGATTGGGCCCTCAAAGGGTTGCCTGGTCAGTGCCATGTTTGAAATAATTAGGGCTCCGATACTTTCGCTCTATTTGGGCGCGATTTGGTTCTGTTGTAATTATACCGACTTCTTTAAATATGGGTTGCCCGATCGAAGCCCAACAAGGTCCTCACCGGGTTGCCTTAGGTCAGCCATGTTGTATGTAAGCCTGGTAACCTTGGCATTGCCCTGTCACGGCCCAACCTGGCGGTGTCATGACAATTCATGAAGGGCAATTCCTGATAGGGCATCCACGTTCAAGCCCGACAAGGTCCGGACTCAGGGCTCCCGTAGAATTTTCACGCACGGGAGTCTTTTATTATATATGCCGGAAGTTCGGCGACTAAACCGACTAGAACAGAATTTTATATTTTATGATATGGACCTCGAGCTGATATCCATATAGACATATAGTTTACACACTTTGCAAATGTATATATGGATATTGAAAACAGAGAAGGAAAGGGAGAAATGGAATGGGGTGAATTTCGAGAACCAGCAGCTCGATGCTGAAAATTGAGACGTTCGGTTATTATTACGAAAATGCGGGAACCTAGACGAACTCCATAAATTCGCTTCCTCGTTCTTCGTCTTCTTCTCTCGCGACGCGATATATAGCCAGATTGGTTCCAACGGGAATTTCCTATGAACAGGGCGGCAAATTAGGTAATATGGTTCAGGCTGATAATATTGATCAATAACCATTCTCAATGTTGAAACTTGCCTTGGGAAAAATTCAACCCGTTCAAATTTTTGTTTGAGCAACGCGGAAAAAGACGAAATTTCTAATATTGCATCTTTTGTCATTTCACAAATTGTACGGGACATCTTGTAAAGAGACATCAGAGAGAAATTCGACCTATAAGAAGGGGAATTTATAGTCAACCAAATACAATTCTCAGGCTCTGACATTTTTTGAAATCAATTTGCAGAATGCCACCGTGAAAATGTTTCTAGAAAATGTAAGTAATAATCAAAGTTTCCGGACAAAACTTCAAAAAAGGTCTGGAACATTTTTGTATGCTATTTCGCCGCAAGTCAACGTAAACGAATTTAACAAATGACATTTTAAAGGGTAAGGATTCCTCATTTCCTTCAGAGGCTCAATTTCCTGTTTTTTAAATTTTTTTGATAATTTATTTTTAGATTTGGGTTCTATTTTGAAAGCAAGTGTTTTTCGCCTCTCTTCAGGTGCACCCACCTTCTAGAGGAATTTTTTTAAATACATTTGTACGATTGGCTTCATGAAGGGGAAAGTTTGAGCTTCAATTTTTTTTTTTTAAACGCTGAGTAATTTTTTTTCCAAAGTTATTCTGTTTTTTGTGAAAAAGAGGGAATTTGAAAAACTCCGTGTAACACGAAAAAAAAGAGAATTCATGGAAAACTTCGAGAGAGCAAAAATTCGCGCCGCTTTACGTTGAGTTCAGAGGAATTTTTTCAGATTTTCTCCCAAAATTTGTTTTTTGCATGTTTAGGCTGGAAAAAAAATTTGGAAAAAATTCCAATGTGTTGATAATAGTAAAATAAAGTAATTTCCCCTCTAGAAATTTTAATCATAATTCGATAGTTCTCGAGTTATGGTAATTGAATTATCTGAGCTCAGACCCAGAAAATGAGGAAAAAAAACAAACACAACTTATATTTTTGCTGTCTTGAAGTTGTTCATGAATCCTCTCTATTTTCGTATTATACGGAATTTTTCGAATTCCCTCTTTAAAAAAAAAACAGAATAATTTTGGAAAAAAAATTATTTGTTTAAACAATTCATTAATAACTTTTGGGCAATATTATTATTGATGATTGTTCTTTATGGCATGCCAAATGTTGCTGAGTTTTTCAGATTTTTATTCTATTACGAAGTAAGGAAATTTCGATCAGATACAATTTTCGGCTGGGAAGCTATAGTTAATACATCAAGAGACGCGGTAGTGTCTTGAGACAAGTACATTTACCGGCAAATTCACGGAGCTCGAGACGCGCCAAGTCTCTTATACGCCAAGCAACGTGAATTAGCCACATGTTTGAGTTTTGGTTAATCATATCTTATGAATT
>OX333073.1:46060343-46077843 GCA_946863875.1 Alloplasta piceator
ACGATCGAGCATAGCAGAACGACATAGCTGCGTTTGCTTAGACGCTTGCAGCGCACTTCAGTTAGTTTGGCGAATGACAAGAAAAAATGTCATTGTTTTTCAGCTAATCGATCATTCGTTTCGAATAATGAATAATGATTCGGATGAAAGTGATCAAGATTTATTAGATATAAATGAAAAAAGATAAAATGGATTTTAATATTCTGTTAAAAGAGAACTTTTAATGCCAAGAGTCCAAAAATATGCTGAACAGGTTGTACCTAATTATACTGTACCTAATTCCAATCGCACTTCAGGTGATAATTATAAATCAAGAAAGTAAAGAATTATATTTTACATCACTAATATTGTTAATTTACACCACAAAAATTAAGTTACAGAAATATCTGAATAACTGTAATGCGCAAATGATAAATAGATATAAGGTAATCCGGCCCAAGTGTGTAAACCCGTTTTCCTCACCCTCTCGGATTTGTGTCATTTTTTTTATATGATCGCATTGAGTCTAGAACACACCCTCATAATTTTTTCAGATTTTTCCAAACATCGCTTATTTCAAAAAAAAATTTTTTTCAAACGCCATTTTTAAAAAATCTAAAAAAGCTCTGAAAAACCGTGACAATATATAAAAATTTTCAAGCTATCATCCGTAGTGGGCAGATTTTTTTTTCTGTGTTTCACAAGCTATTAACATTCTCAAAATTCCAAAAAATTCTCAAATAGCTTACCTTGAGCAGATACTGAATTATTTTGGTACTCAAATTGAGTACCAAAGACATTCTCGTGTTGCAATATTTTTTTCGCATCAGCTATCAAATAATAGAAAAATTAGCTTCATAGTGGGAAAATATGATTTTTAAAAATATTTTTGACTTCATCGGATAGTCTCGCACATTCCATCGAGACAAATAATATTTTTTTCTTTACATTTCAGCAGGCATCACAATATTTTTCACATTTCCAGAGTTCTCTGGCAGCGACATTAATAGGGATTTTGGAATGAATCCAACGCCATTCTTTACATTTACCCAGCCATCAAATCCATTAAAAGAGCCTTAAACGGATGAAAACAAAACGACTTACAGATTCTCAAAATATCACTTTTTTCAAATTTTTCAATACTTAATCGAATATAAGAAATGATTTTTTGTACTTAGATGGAGTATTAAGGAACCCCCAAAAACACTAAAAAAGGTTTACAAAAATTAGAGACAAGTACATTCACAAATGTATCTCTAGTTTAGTCTTCTTACAAAAAGTTATCAAATAAATACACATCAAAGTCACATCATGCATTGCCAAGCACATATAGTTTTTTAATATAACATTAACTTTGTAATTTTCAAGAGCAGAGCAGAAATAAACAATTCGAAAAAATGTTAACTGTAAAATTTTAAAATATAGTAAAATCAAATGAGAATTGTTAAAAAAGAGAAATTATCGATGAAAAAAAAGAATTAATAGTATATTACGATACTAGTGCGATGAAACTTTTTCTGACGAGTGTGAGTTTGCAGCATGAGCCGAAGGCGAATGTTGCAATCACACGAGTTGAGAAAAAGTTTCTCGCACTAGTATCGTACGAAATTTTATTGTACGAATGCGCAAAGTGCCAGTTTAAGCACGCCCAGCGTGCGCAAAGTGGCACTTTGCGCACGGAGTGCAATAAAAAAATAAAAAGTAAAAAAAGTTTCCGGGAAAGCATCGCACCCTCATAAATTTGATTTGGACGATTCTCATGGGTTTCACAGGCAAATGAATCAATGTGGTCCGTATTTCCCGATCTTCTTTCACCCATACGATGATCGGCAAAAACGTAACGGAATAATATATCGTACAGCGGGCGCATGTTAGTCGGAGCATAGAACGGAAACGAAACTCGTTCAACGACGACTTTCCTGGCTCTTATAATGAAGCTTCGGGTGCTTTCCGCCATTTTACTTCTTCATCTTCTTCATCGTGCGCTTCTTCTGCTCCCGTCTTCTCTTCCTCATTTCTCCATTCGCTCTTTTGACTCTCACGGTACTTCATGCATAGACACTGTATACCTACATATATTGCCTCTCGTTTACGATATCGCCAAGATTCCTTCCTTTTTCGATGCATTGCTGTTACAGCACCAGGAAAATAGCAAAATCTTCCAAGGAGAAGTTCGCGGGCGAGGGATTTTGTTTGAGAGAGGAGGGGCCTTTGGGAACTTGGAATTACGGTTAAATTGACGATGAATCGGCGACACGATTCGTTCGTCCCTCGAGAATCTCGTTATTCAACTGGTATCGTATACGTACCTTATATCCCTTTTGCCCGGATTTTCTACGACGATATTCCTCACGAAATTGACAAACCCTTGGGGAATCTCCGAATTAACTCGAATTTCACCATCACTCCTGAACTATGTTTCACCTCAAAGTGTACAAAAAAAAAATTCCGCACTAAAAATTTGTACGAACGTCTCTGATTCATGATGTTGAAGTTTGCATCGAGTTGTACGAGTAATGTAACGAAAATAAATCTACGTCAGTTCATTTTTAATGATGTTTACCAGAGCTGGGCAAAGTACCGGAAAGTACTTCAAGTTCAAAGTACAAAGCACCGTAAGTACATCAAGTACAAAGTACCGTAAGTACTTGAATTATCGAGTGGCTGACAGTCCTTGAAGTACTTAAGATTAAAAGTACTTGAAGCACAAATATTTGAAAAATCGAGTACCATGTATCAAATACTCTTCAAGTTTTCAGGTATCTTTCGTACGTTCTAGTACTTACATTTGATTTCTTATTCTCGGTTAATTTTTATTCAAGTACTTTTTGTATCGAAATATATTTTCACCTTGTGCAATACACTGAGAGTGGGCTTTTAGGGAGATTGGAACAGAAGTATTTGAACAAAGAATAAAAACTAATTTGAAAATAGCATTGACGATTGTGCACTGAGAGAAAAAACCAAGGTGAGCTCAAAGATCCGCCATGGTGAAAGGAGTTATTGTATGGTTAACCATATTCTATGACTGGACAAGCAATAATATAATAAGTGCTACTATACTTGTACAGTTGATTCCGCCATACGACTGGAATGGTACCAACAAACATACAGCAAAACTGACAGTGATGTGTACTATTGCAAAGAACTTTACAAAACGTGTATGGTTGGCCAAATACATCCATTGGGTCATAAAAAAAACTCAAACATTGACACTCGCAGTATATTTTTGTGTTATTTAAAAATTGCGTTATTTTATTTTATTTTCAACTATCTGTATGGTTGCTATGAACGGCTACTTAATAACGCTTACGCGAAGCAGTTGCTATATCTATGTAATGCTATGCCGTATATACTCATGACTGGAAGTATTGCTATAGTTTTGTATTTGTAGTACAGTTCTTTTTTAGAAAATCTGTACCAAATTTTCCGACTATAAGAATATTGCATGGTATTTGCGCAGAAACGTTTACCACACCCAGAAAAAAATCTATTCGTCGGTACTATAATCGTATATTTGATTATTTCTTAGTTACTTTGAAGGAAATTTTCATTCCATCCAATTTTGGGTGATATTTACTTTCACTATATTCATTTACTTGAATTCCCCGTCATCGAGAAACAGGCGTTGAACAAAAATTCTATTCGTTGTTACTAAATATCTATTCACCCGTAATCTCATCCGATCATATCCGCAGATTTGTCAGTACCCCAAAAATCCGCCAGGTGGCTACCTCTCGCACAAGCGAACCTGCCTCTCGATGCCTATATCCTTTCGAAGCTCGTCTATGTTTGATATCCTTATTTTTCAGTATCGATATCTAATACATTGAACATTGCGGCAAAATGCAAGATGGTCGAATTTCCGAAAAGGATTCCCATAAAATAGGGTCTTTTTTCTTTTCCCTTCTGTTAAAGAAAAGACGAAGCTTTACGAAATTGTAGACTTCATATGTGTAGCTATACATTCAAAGATTGAAATGTTTAAAAACATATATTGTCTAAATATTAAAAAAAAATCTATCTCATTTAATTTCGGTTTACTTCGAACAGTCGTTATAATCTTATAAAGTATATATTATGATATATATACGTGAATCAATTTCTTGCTCTTTTGATACCATGTGGTAGTGACGGCAAATTCACAATGAATTTTCTAAGAATTCATTGCCATTCGATAGTTTCGAGTACCATACGTTTAGTTGCTCGATACATTGTCTGCTCAAACATAAGGAGATATTGGGTGAAACCCAGAAAATTCGGTTACCCATACTATAATTTTATAGGTTGGGGTTACCATAAATTATTGACGAACCCTGTGGGAAATAAATTATATGGTAAAATATGGTTTTACATACCATACTTTTCTCTCGGTGTGATTATGATTTATTTTGATACAGGTTTGAAAAAGAAGAAATAAAGAATATAATACATAGATTATTCACACTGTCTTGACGACAGTTGAGGTACAGTATGTCCATACGTCACGAAATATTATTTTCAATTACATATTCAAAGACATTGTACATGCAACAATCAGCAAGTCATATTCAAAAGGACTTGCTACTTGTACTTGAAAAAGTTCTCGAAGTACAGAAAAGTATTTGAAATTTTAAGTACAATACTTGAAGTACTTTTCAAGTACTTAAAGTACTTCAAGTATTGCCCAGCTCGGATATTTACGTTTCCGTCCTTCATTTAGTTGTTTAGCCCTGAATAAAGACCGCGAAATAGCTTTCGACGATTTTTCACTTTGACAAATTCTCAGGGCGAATGGATTTCATTAAAAAATAAAATGTTACAGTTGCATTTAAACGATGCAAACTTCAACGTGATTCTGATTCTCCGTCGCGATAAGAAAAGTTCGATTTTAATAATTCACGGTATTATCTTTGATTACAACTCTGATTGTTCGTATTATCTTTTATAACTTTTTTATTTTTATCATTTCAGGTGAGTAAAAGGGGAATACCTTAAACTGTCAACTATGTAAAATCTTCATTGCTGTTGGTCGATCGCATGCATGGTGAGTTACAAAAAGCTCAAAAATTATTAGTGATGCGATAATTAATACGCTGAGGTAAATAGAATTTTTTTTCTGACGATTATCTCGATGGATTGGATTTCCGAAATAAATTTATATTGATGATATTTAATATGTAATATCTTAAACATTATGAAAATCATTTCAGTCGACTTGAATTTGGATTAATTCAATTTCAATATATAGTACATTATGACCCGAGGACAAAAAAACTTTTTCTGACGAGTGTGAGTTTGCAGCATGAGCCGAAGGCGAATGCTGCAATCACACGAGTCAGAAAAAGTTTTTCTGTACGAGGGTCATACAATATTTTATCGCCCGACGGCGTAAAGTGCCTTTTAAGCCCACGAAGTGGGCGTAAAAAGGCACTTTTACGTCCGGAGAGCAATAAATTAACATCTTGAATATAATTTTATTTTTCCAAAAAACTTCCATCTGAAAATAAAATATAAGCACGACTATATAGCATTTTTTTCGAAATTTTTCTTTTCGACATTTTTTTCTGTGGACGAGATATTTTTGTATCTTAAACAATCGGGTCTCTTACCTCATCAACACGGTTTTTTCTTCGGAAAACCTTATCTACATGGCTTTTTCATCGAAAAACCCGTGCGGATGAGGTAAGAGACTTGATTTTTTAAGATAAAAAAATATCTCGTTTACAGGAAAAATGAGAAAAAAAAATATTGACAAAAAAATTTTAAAAATTTGAATCCAGAACGATTATATGCAGCTTTTTACCCTGTTAGTCATTTCACGGAAACCCAGTAGTTTTGGGCTTACGCTACATTTTATAAATTTGGTCGTTTTTTGCGAAAAATTGAATATTTTCGCGAAAAAAAATCGTACGAAACTTTTTAAGAAACGAAATTGAAGCTAATACTTCCTGCCACAAGTTTTTCATACGAAAAACAGTAAAAAAAAAAATTATTGGTCATGCGCCAAAATTACATACAATGCCAAAAAAAGCCGAAAAACGACCATGTATCAAAGAGCGTACTGGGTTAAAAAAAAAATCGACATTTTTTTTAGAAAAAGCGAATTGAAGCTGGATATGTCCCCTTTAAGACGTCGCTTAGCAAATCGAAATATCTTCATTTTTTAAAGAGCAGTGAAACTTTCTGTATACCATATTTCTATGGGTGTTTTATTTTTGACCAAAAAAATTTTCTATTATTTTTATACAAGGATATGTGGATTTTTTTTAGACTATCGGGCAACCCCAATAGATCCTCCATGTATCAATACGATTTTTGCCAGTTAATTTCCTTAGAAACTACGTCTTTGTTTCGACTTCCCACGATTTTCCCTCTGCACACCAGAATAAAGAGTAACATTTTCATCCAAATGTCGTCGCGAGAGACTTTTTCGTTCGAACACACACGTTTCTTTCGCTATATCACGTGAGACACATGGGTTCGTTAGGATTATCCCCAGTGTGTCAGCCCGGTCTCCTCAGAGCAGTAGAAATAGATTGTGTGTGTATGAGTGGATGTGTGTGTATGTGTCTATGTGTGTATGCGGGTGTATGTGTGTGTGTGTGTGTGTGTGTGTGTGCGCGCGCGTGCGCGTGTGCGTAGGTGTGTGTGTGTGTGTGTGTGTGTGTGTGTGTGTGTGTGTGTGTGTGTGCGTGCGTGTGTGTGTGTGTGTGCGTGCGTGTGCGTGCGTGTGTGTGTGTGCGTGTGTGTGTATAAAGTGAGACGTACAACGTAAGATCCATGAACTCTGTACCCTTGTAATCCCTCTTCTGGGCTTGTTGGACGACGTGAGTCCTCGACGGAGCTAAAAGCGATAGAGGCAAGAGCTCGGATTCGCACGAGGAGACGATTGCTCCCAGTTTCTCTTCTTCCAACATTATTTTACCAAGCTTGTCGCTTCAACTCCTATTTTCTCTCTCTCGCTCTCCGTCTATCTCTGTCTCTCTATTTTCTGTTATAAACATTGCCGTCGTCGTTGTTATCCTCTTCGACTATGCGTTTCCGGTTTCACCAGTGAGATCCCCTTTTAAGCCGATCTCGCTTCATCGATGGCCTTATTGTTTAAAAATTAATACCTTCCCCTCTTGGCTTGGGGATGATCAACGCTTTGCGCATCTCTGAGTAAACAGAGATCCTTCGTGGTTCTTGAGGGTATTATGAGGTATCCAGAAACTTGGTCCCTACGGAAAGACGTCAAACCGCAACTGAAAGTTGACAACGGTCGAGTTACGACGGCGTCGTGTTTCACCTCACTACGCGTAATCCCTTTTGACAAAACTATCTCCTTGCAAGCATAACTTTCGTGATTAAAATTAACAACCAATGTCCACGATGCTACATGTTCGTCTGTCTTTCAAAAAACCGGGCAATTTTAGATTTGCCCATAACTTCCTAATTTTTTGAATATTTTTTTCACTATGGGTGCGCTTTTGAATTCGGCTTTTTATCGTTCTCTCTCTATCCAACACATCGAAATGAAAGAGATGCGACGATGAAAAAAGATGAAAAGATGAATTAAAGAACGCACCCGTAGAGTTTGAAAAATTGTGAGTTTGTGGAATATCACGCTACAATGGCGGTTTTGGCGTGTACAATGGAGCCAATGTTAGTTTCACTATGACGCGTTAGGTCGGTGACAGTCCGGCCGTGTAGAGTTGAGGTGGTGACGGTTTACGCGGTGTCGAGTTTGTGAAATACTTATATAACCTCTTCGCCAAGTTCAAACGGTAATCATTCACTCTGCGACGGTGGTGCGCAAACTAAGCGCATGAGAATTTAATCAGCGATAGTTTTTGAGTATAAATTTGGATAGAAAAAACGTTCTGTTTCGATAACATTACGAACTTTTTGGTGACAGTTTTGCCTCTGTAGAAGCGCGATCTTGCCGAGAGGCCAGCTGACTCTGCAATGTCGAATACAACTCGTGCTCCCACTTGGCTAGATAAGCATACTATTTGTATATTCCGTATGGGAGAGAGCGCACGCCGTATTGCGACATCTCGCGGTGAGTCTTGGAACTAACTCCCTATTAAGCCCGATTAGGCCCTGAAAGGGTTGCCTCGTCAGTACCATGTTTGAAATAATAAGGGTTCCGATACTTTCGCCCTATCTGGGCCCGATTTGGTTCCGTTGTGATTATACCGACTTCTATAAATATGGGTTGCCCGATCAAAGCCCGACAAGGTCCTCAACGGGTTGCTGTAGGTCAGCCATATTGTAAGTAAGCCTGGCAAACTTGGCACTGCCATGTCAGGGCCCAAGCTGGCGGTGTTATGGCAATTCATGGCAGGGCATCGACGTTTAAGCCCGACAAGGTTCTCAACGGGTCGCCTCGGGTCAGCTATATTGTGAGTAAGCCTGGCAACCTTGTCATTGCCCTGTCGGGGCCCAACCTGGCGGTGTAAGGGCAATTCATGACAGGACATCCACGTTTGAGCCCAACAAGGTCCTCAACGGGTTGCCTCAGATCAGCTATATTGTAAGTAAGCCTGGCAACCTTAGCATTGCCCTGTTAGAGCCCAACCTGGTGGTATAAGGGCAATTTCTGACAGGGCATCCATGTTTAAGCCCGACAAGGCCCTGGCATAAGTTCGGGCGTCTCTAGAATTTTTACGGACGGGAAGATCAAATCGACCCAGATAAGTGTGACCACGGAAGGTTAAAGAGAAATTCTAGAGCTCATCTGATCTGGAATTGACCGGATTTAACGAGAAACGTGATATTTTCTTGCAATCGAAAACCTGGTAAAAAAATCTCTGGTCGGCTGTATCCTTGATACAGCCGTAAGTTTTACGTGGATACATCTATGTATAGGAGGATATTCGGGCAATTGGACGAACAATACGAATTGATATTTCAAACAATGAAGTCGGTAAGTATGAGATCTACCATATCGCGCATTGTCGATGTAGTAGATCTCATACTTACCGACTTCATTCACTTAAGCACCAACAGATAGCGGCCATCTATATCAACCTCTTCACGAAATGACCCTCATTACCAACGAAAACATAGACGTATCCACGTAAAAATGCAAAAACATTTAAAAATGGTGTCTTGCTTTCTCATAGCATTTATTCCGATTTCATTTAAATCTCAACCCAATTCTTTCATTTTGAAATCAATCATAATCAACTATTAAATTCATAATTGCCTGCAAAACAAACTATCAATGTGGAATGATGAAAAATTTCAAAAACTATAAACTCGAAAAATCAAAATATGCTATTGCGTACCCTTTATTTATTTACGGTAGAAATAATTTCCAGGTCAAGTCCAAATTCGCTTCTTAGTTAGATTAAAGACTTCGGGCTTGTGCTCAATTCACAAAGAAGACGGAATTTTATTTCCCATTACATCTTCTCGATGCCTTATATCTTCAATTTAAAAATGACATATTTGTGATGTGACGTAAACGCTCAAAGCACACTTGAATTCACACACACACATACACGCCACACACACACACACACACACACATACACACACACACACGCACACACGCCACACGTTTGTCGTTAGTGAATATGTCAACGTTGAGGGAACGACGGAGCATCAAAGGGCAGAACGTCAACGTGTCTCCTGCGTCGTGTTACCGTGCTTTCTCGATTTACGCAAATCTTATAATGGCTTCAAGGATCAAGTACGCAGTGACAGTGCAACCGATGTAATTCCAGGCTTTACGTACATGTATAATATTATATCCGCTTATAGAATTTACCGTCGTTGAGTTTTAGAAGCATGCGCAAGTACCGAGGAAGGATCCTTTGCTCGCTAACGAGCTTGTAATATTTACGTCATTCACGTGACACGAAGGTTGTTCACACCGTGTGTCTCGCGGACTTGTGGTAATTGCCAGTGAGAAAGTGAGAGAGAAAGGGACGGTCGAAGTCAGATTTGCCAAGAGCTGAATCGAGACAGAATATGAAAAGCTTGTAGCAACGTATACTATAAACACGTGCACACATGAAACATGTATTTATGTGGTAGCAGCGATGATGTAAAACTCGTTGGTGGAAGAGTGAAAGAAGAGGATGGGAAGATAAAGTGAAAACAGGCATGAACATTTTCTTAGCCCCCCGGGTCACATCGAAAGTCTAATGCATATTGGTTTCATTTCTCGACGTAGTACACGGCAAAAACGACTTAGCTGTGGTAACAAAAAAAAAATAGTTGACCCAACCAACTATCTTAGTGCACTGCATGCTAGACAAGAAGTTGGTTGGATCAAGGATTTTTATATGGTTGATTAATAAATGCCAGACCAACTAACTTTTTAGTTCGGCCAACCACGAGTAAAGTGGTTATATTAACTATTTTGTTCGTAGTTTAGTATAACTTTTGTTGTATCTACACAATAGTTTCAAACATTTTAATCTTTGAATGTTGCTACGCATATGAAGTTTACAATTTTGCAAAGCTTCGCATTTTCTTTAAGAAAAGGTAAAAGAAAAAATACGCTTTTTTATGAGAATCCATTTTGGATTCGACCATCTTGCCTTTTGCCGCAAAGTATTAAATATCCATAGTAAAAAACAAGGATATCAAACATAGACAAACGTGAATGGGTTATAAGCGTCGAGGGGAAAGTTCGTTTGTGCGAGAGGAAGCCACCTGGCGGAGTTTTGGGGTATACTGACAAATCTGCAGACATGATCGTGTAGTTGGTTACAATGCCTATAAAATTCATTGTAGATCCTTTACTCTCCTGAATACTATTTTATTAGTTCAACTGACTAATTAAATCAGTCCTCTTGACTACTCGCGTCAACTGTCTATGAATAGTAGATAGAACTAATGCTAGGTGGTTATTGTAAAGAAACAGATGCTGTGTCACTAACATAGCTATAATTCCGTAAATTATTGGAATTAAAAAATTTCCTTTGGAGGTTATATTCTTGAAGGTCGAAACTTTAAGAATATGCAAGAAAAATGATTTTTTCAACATTCTAGACCAGAATAGACGTGACGGACATAATTGCTGCGTCACTAATATAGCTATAACTCCGCAAATTATTGGAATTAAAACATTTCCTTTGGAGGTTATATTCTTGAAGGTCTAAACTTTAAGAATTTTTTCAACATTCTAGACTAGAAGACTCCCTTAAAGTTCAGCTCCGACATGACGGGCATAGTTGGTGCGTCACTTAAGTAGCTATAACTCCATAAATTATTAGAATTAAAAAATTTGGTTTCGAGGATATATTCTTAAAGATCTAAACTTTAGAAAAACGAAAAGAATTGATTTTCTCAAAATCCTAGACCAGAATACCGCCTCAAATGTCACACATCCTTTCTACTCGTTCCCTTCGTTTAAGTTCACTTGAAATTATGCTTCGAATTCTATTTAGCAAAGTGCCTACTACCACACGCATATTCCTTGAATTTATTAAATATTTTGTGTACTTTAGACTCACATTATATATAGATATAAGAACGTTAACAAATATCGTATATACATACATTAGCGTTTGTCTCACATAAATTTATCGTAATCCATACTGTATACGTTTAGATTTATAAGTGTAGGTGTGTGTGTACAAGAATCGCGAGTACCATGACCCACGAATGCGGTTATTCATTTTCCCGAGTGCATCTATCTAGGATGGACCCCCAATGAAATATTTATCTTTCCCCTTTGCTTCCTCGTTCGTTCCTTCGCGTCGCATTCTTCGATCCCCTTCTTCCTGTACCGTTCTTATGGTGCACAACTTGTGTATATGGGGCATTCCACGTCAAATCACGTGGTCATCGGCGTGACCCCCTCGAATTTTGATGTACAATGAATTGTGGGTTTCTTTTGGCCCAAAATATGATCTCAAATTGTTATAATTTTTTTCTTCATTTTTTAGAGGTTGTCCGCGCCAAAAAATCATTGAATTCAGAGAAACATAAAGAGGGTTTTTTTTTGAATGAATGACATTTTTTTCACAGAAACTAGGACCCAAAATAGATATTTTCGTCGTAGTTTGGGTATTGGGCCAAAAATAATTACTATTTTTCTTCTATTTTAATTTTTTTTTCTATAATTTCTCATTTTGATTGTTTGTTGTAGTGAGAATAACAATAATAACAATATTTTTCTAGTGAAACTTGATTTTTTTTTCTTGTTTTAAGAGTGAAACGGCAACATTCTTCGAAAATTTATTAGCCTCGACGAGCTGAAATAAAACGGATGATTCAAACACAATTGACAAATTAAAATTAAAAAAAAAAATGGTAATTATTTTTGGCCCGTTATCAAACTATAACGAAAATATCTGTTTTGGGCCCTAGTTTCTGTGAAAAAATTTTCATTAATTAGAAAAAGGCCCCTCTTTATGTTTTCCCTTAATTCAATGATTCTTTAGCTCGGGCAACACCTAAAAAATGAAATAAAAAATTCTAAAAATTCAAGGTCATATTTTGAGCCAAACGAAACCCACAATTCATTGGATATCAAAATCCGAGGGGGTCAGGCCGATGACCCCCTGATTTGACGTGGAATGCCCCATATGTATGACGTACATACGTTTGTATATGTATGCAGAACTTGTATCTCTTTCGTCTCTCGTTCCACCGACTTGCAATTTCTTGCTAGGCAAAGAAATCGAGCTAGGCCAAGAACATCGCGGGGAGGCACAACGCCCGGACCTTAGAAACGAATCTCGATGTCCTCGAGAGCTCGCGATCCTCGATTTCACGGAACTTGGGTACAGCCAGTGTATGTAACAGGCACGTTTCATGCCGCTCTTTCTGTGCTTTGCCAGGCCTAAAGTCAAGCTCGACGCTAGGCACTGGTGCACCAGCAACGGAATGGCATATACAATGTAACCACATAAATACCGATTCACCGGTTCTTTCTCAACATTCCGGCTTCCCGCTCTATTTTCCTCTCTCTCTGCTTCTATCCCTCTTGCTCTCCCCCGATCTGCCACTATTGTCAGATCGCCAAAGATGATCCTTTCCTCGGCCATTTAAAATACCAACAATCCTACCGGTACATGCGAACCCCGCTATGCAAACCGTTCAGGATAAGTCCTTGCGGTACAGTCAAGTCAATGGAGTACTACGATTTGATAAAATCCTTTGACGTGGTCTGAAGGATCAATTTATATGATCCAGGATTGATATGGATCAAGGAATTTACACTCAATGTTGAAAAAGACAATGAGCTTGTAGAAAATTAATTCGAGTGGGTGGGGTACAAAAATTCGACGGACAAATATTTCGAAGGTCCGAAAGTTCGATTTTCACGATTACGAACGTTCGAATAGCGAAGGGCCGAAATAGCGAACGCCAGAAAAGCGAAAGCCGAGAGCGCCGCTCGCGGGGGCCCCATGCGTAAGACAGAGAGGAGGCGCATCTCTCTCTCTCTTGCTCATGGGGCCCACGTGAGCGGCTCTCTCGGCTTTCGCTTTTCCGGCGTTCGCTATTTCGGCCCTTCGCTATTCGAACGTTCGTAATCGTGAAAATCGAACTTTCGGACCTTCGAAATATTTGTCCGTCGAATTTTTGTACCCCACCCATTCGAGTCATGCCAATGAAACCTTGTCTAAATAGCTTTTGAGAAATGAAAACTGTTATAGCTCGATTTGCAGGAGTGAAAGCCGTTCTTGATTCTTGGTCGGTACTTTCTTAATTCATGGGACAACATTCATGATTCTATTCAACGTCGTCAAGATCGAACTCAAATTGCAAATTTGGTTTTAGAAAGACAACGGAAGAATATAAATGTCTATTTGTTCGCGTAAACTGAATCATTTTTCTGCTGAGTCATTGTTCAATATTTTCTTTACCTTATGTCAGAACTCTTGAAACTAGATCCAGCATACTAAAAAAAAAACCAGTTAGGGTGTTTCTACATGTATTACAATTTTCGTATGTATTGTTTTTCATGTTTTTGTTTTATTTATTTTATTTTACAGTTAATGAAATTAGAGTGGTCCCCACAAGTCGAATCTTTGCTACATTTCGAAAATCGTTTCTACAAATAATTGCAGATCATTTATTGACATTAAATAATCGTGCTTTGCGTTTTAGCATTGATTCCAATCGGTTGTAATTTTATTCCGGTTTTTCCAAATATGATCTACAATTTTTGTCTGATTTCGATGGGTCAGGACGTTCTACATTCTTCGCAATGTTCTCGATGAATTCACCGTATCAATTTATATCAGTGATTATCAATGAAAAAAACCCTGCAAATTGGACTTTGCACATTGCTTCCTCATCTTTTTCCATAGTTCGCATAGCTTCCTTTAACACACAGTAGCGATCAAATTTGGCTTCCTTATAAACGAAGCTCTGTTAACTATTGAAAAATATTAGTAATCAATGTGCAAATTCGATCGATTTTCCTCAAATTTGATAGCAAATAACATTGATAGCTATAGTGGCTTTTCACAAAATTTCATTGCAATATCTAAAAAATTGCAAAAGTTATAGCGTTTACGCTTCTTTTATAAAAATTCAAAATTTGATAAAAATTTAGTCATTCGATCGATTTTCGCCAAATTTAATAACGAACATCCTCGATAGCTATATTAGCTCTGTGTAAAGTTTCAGTGCAATATCTTAAAAATTGCACGAGTCAGAGCGTTTACGCTATTTTTCAAAAAATTAAAAACTTCATAAAATTTTAATCGCTCAATGGATTTTTGCCAGATTTAATAGCGAACAACCTCTATAGCTATATTAGCTCTGTGCAAAGTTTCAGTACAATACTCCCATGAAAAAGATTTATTTGATTGTACCGATTCCTTTGAATAGTGGCCTAATAAATCTCTTATTGAGCCGATATTTAAATAAAATCTTATGTGTTTCAAATAAATTTATTTAAACCAAATAAATTCTTTTTCTGGGTGTATCTTAAAAATTGCACAAGTAAGAGCGCTTAGGCTATTTTTCAAAAAATTTAGAATTTTATAAAATTTTAATCTCTCGATAGATTTTCGCCAATTTCAATACCAAACAACCTTAATAACTATACTTATTCTGTACAAAGTTTGGGTGCAATATCTCGAAAATTGCAGAGGTTAGAGTGTTTACGCCATTCTTGCAAAAACGAAAAAAAATCGATAAAATCTGAACACCCGTTATAATCGAAACAAATTTTTTTTCATAATGAAGAGCAATTCGTGCTTGACAAGTGTGCCAAGTTTTAGCTTGATATCTCGAATCGTTTTCGAGTTATTAATTATTTACATCTGAAACTCAGGATACACACACAAACACATACATGCATCCGGACATTTTTTCTAAATATGATTTCTCGATGTTTTAGGACATTTTGAACATATTGGCATAAAAATCGCGAAAAAAATTTTTTTCTACGAAAACAAAGCTGAGGAAGCAATACAACAATTTATTTTTCGAGGCAAAAGTGAAGAAAATAATCTCGATGGTTTATCTATAAAGAATCTTTCGTAGAACACACCGATCCAACAAGCATTGTAATTATACAAATATTGTGAATTATTCTTGCAATAACTTGAATGAAAGTATAACTTCGTCAAAAATTGGAGTAAAATAACTGACACTATGACAAATAAATCAGTTTAACCAGAGCTGGGCAAAGTGCCGGAAAGTACTTTCAGCACAAAGAACCAAGTAATGGCAGTACTTGAAGTACATAAGATTTCAAGTACTCAGAGTATACAAGTACTTGAAAAATCAAGTACCACGTATCAAGTACTTTTCAAGTTTTCAGGTTTATCTCGTAAGTTCCAGTACTTACGTTTGATTTCAATTCTCATTCGATTTTCATTTGAGTACTTTTTGTATCAAAACATATTTTCACCTTGTGCAATACACTGAGATTAGTCTGAGGCAGATTGAGACATAAGTATTTAAACAATGAATTAATAATAATTCAAAAATAGCATTGATGATTGTAATTACGATTCATTTTGATACAGCTTTGAAAAAGAAGAATATAATACATGGATTGTTAAAACTACTCCAACTTGGCGTTCGTCTTCAAAAAACTGTCCTAGACAACAGTTGAGGGACCGTATGTCCATACGTCACGAAATATTATTTTCAATTACATATTCAAAGACTTGGTACGTGCAACCATCAGCAAGACACATTCAAAAGTACTTGATACTTGTACTTGAAAAAGTACTTGGAGTGCAGAAAAGTATTTGACATTTTAAGAACAATACTTGAAATACAGGCCAAGTACTGGAAAATTTAAGTATAATACCTGAAGTACTCTTTAAATACTTCAAGTACGTTGCAAGTACCGGGTACTTCAAGTACTGCCCAGCTCTGACTTCAACTATCATTCTGGATTAAATCCATAAACAGTGTCTGATCATTGGAAACTTATGAACAGATGGATGGAGACATGATTTATGAAATTCAGCACTAATTTGACTTGTATGAAGTGGTTCAGCCTCCTCAAAAGGTCAATATTTGTTCCCTCACTGCTCGATGCAATTGCCGATGATCCGGACGAATGATCCTCTTCCGGGTGTACGGGAGATCTTTCTCAAAGTATATTCTTTTAGCTTGTAAACATACCCGGACGCTATAATTTCGAACGATTTTCGAAAATAAACGAGCAACCCCGATGACCGTCGAATTTTCGGGCTATTTGGAGAGCAACCTCGAATAAAGGATTGTTGGTTTTTTTTTCACGCCCCGCGCTAATGCTTTTCTGCTGATGACAGGGTAAGAAGAAGAAGGCATACACGGACCGTTGACAGCGGTCCGTATACCGGGTGTCCCAGGGGTGAAGGTCAATACCGTGAAGGTAGATTCGTGACGTGATATCGAATAGAAAAGTCCTTTGCAATTTTTTGGTATTTAGAACTCCTGAATTGATATTAATTTTTTTACTCAGCCAATGAGATGCGCGATGGTAGGCATTGTGGGATCACGGCTCATCTCAATGGACACATCTCATTGGCTGACAAAAAAAATCAATAACAATTCAGGGGTTCAAGATACCAAAAAATGGCAAAAGACTTTTCTACTCGATATTACGCCACAAATCTACCGTCATGGTATTGACCTTCACCCTTGGGACACCCTGTTCAATGCGTCGAAAGAGGGAAGTCTCCCGACCTCTCGGAGTCTCTCGTAATATCGTGGGGCAAAGAGCAAGCGAAAATTCTTCATTTTTTGGTTCCTCCACTCCTTTGTGGCAACGTTAATCCGATATACATTCTCGAGGAAGTACGAACGCCCGACACAATATTGTACTTATCGATATCATCGAAATTCCCCGAGACGCTCTTGCAATTAAGTAATCTTACATCGATAATCAAAATGAAAAATATCTTACTTTGTGGTTCATTGATCTTCGCGTACAAGAACGCGCTGGATTTTATTTTACAGAATAACGAGCGCAATGAATGTGCGGAAATTACGTGATCGACCGTAAAGGGACATTGGCCCTTTGGTCGGTCTATGTGTATATACAGATTAGTGCATGTGTATACAGAGATATGTGTATGTTCAGATGTGCATTTTGAGCAATTTCGAGGTTCGAAATTGAGCAATCAGACTG
>OX333073.1:46082880-46100380 GCA_946863875.1 Alloplasta piceator
ATCTACTATTAGAGACGTAAATCATGCTCATTAGAAAGATTATTTTTTTCTCTTTCACATGGGACCAATACAAAGTGTGTAGCTATTGGCATAACGATGATATCGGCTTTTATTTTTTCGTTTGAGGCCACAACTGCTTTGAGGGATTCGCCTTTGACGATTTTTTAGCACCATTTCATCTGGTATGCACGTCACGATCGAGCATAGCAGAACGACATAGCTGCGTTTGCTTAGACGCTTGCAGCGCACTTCAGTTAGTTTGGCGAATGACAAGAAAAAATGTCATTGTTTTTCAGCTAATCGATCATTCGTTTCGAATAATGAATAATGATTCGGATGAAAGTGATCAAGATTTATTAGATATAAATGAAAAAAGATAAAATGGATTTTAATATTCTGTTAAAAGAGAACTTTTAATGCCAAGAGTCCAAAAATATGCTGAACAGGTTGTACCTAATTATACTGTACCTAATTCCAATCGCACTTCAGGTGATAATTATAAATCAAGAAAGTAAAGAATTATATTTTACATCACTAATATTGTTAATTTACACCACAAAAATTAAGTTACAGAAATATCTGAATAACTGTAATGCGCAAATGATAAATAGATATAAGGTAATCCGGCCCAAGTGTGTAAACCCGTTTTCCTCACCCTCTCGGATTTGTGTCATTTTTTTTATATGATCGCATTGAGTCTAGAACACACCCTCATAATTTTTTCAGATTTTTCCAAACATCGCTTATTTCAAAAAAAAATTTTTTTCAAACGCCATTTTTAAAAAATCTAAAAAAGCTCTGAAAAACCGTGACAATATATAAAAATTTTCAAGCTATCATCCGTAGTGGGCAGATTTTTTTTTCTGTGTTTCACAAGCTATTAACATTCTCAAAATTCCAAAAAATTCTCAAATAGCTTACCTTGAGCAGATACTGAATTATTTTGGTACTCAAATTGAGTACCAAAGACATTCTCGTGTTGCAATATTTTTTTCGCATCAGCTATCAAATAATAGAAAAATTAGCTTCATAGTGGGAAAATATGATTTTTAAAAATATTTTTGACTTCATCGGATAGTCTCGCACATTCCATCGAGACAAATAATATTTTTTTCTTTACATTTCAGCAGGCATCACAATATTTTTCACATTTCCAGAGTTCTCTGGCAGCGACATTAATAGGGATTTTGGAATGAATCCAACGCCATTCTTTACATTTACCCAGCCATCAAATCCATTAAAAGAGCCTTAAACGGATGAAAACAAAACGACTTACAGATTCTCAAAATATCACTTTTTTCAAATTTTTCAATACTTAATCGAATATAAGAAATGATTTTTTGTACTTAGATGGAGTATTAAGGAACCCCCAAAAACACTAAAAAAGGTTTACAAAAATTAGAGACAAGTACATTCACAAATGTATCTCTAGTTTAGTCTTCTTACAAAAAGTTATCAAATAAATACACATCAAAGTCACATCATGCATTGCCAAGCACATATAGTTTTTTAATATAACATTAACTTTGTAATTTTCAAGAGCAGAGCAGAAATAAACAATTCGAAAAAATGTTAACTGTAAAATTTTAAAATATAGTAAAATCAAATGAGAATTGTTAAAAAAGAGAAATTATCGATGAAAAAAAAGAATTAATAGTATATTACGATACTAGTGCGATGAAACTTTTTCTGACGAGTGTGAGTTTGCAGCATGAGCCGAAGGCGAATGTTGCAATCACACGAGTTGAGAAAAAGTTTCTCGCACTAGTATCGTACGAAATTTTATTGTACGAATGCGCAAAGTGCCAGTTTAAGCACGCCCAGCGTGCGCAAAGTGGCACTTTGCGCACGGAGTGCAATAAAAAAATAAAAAGTAAAAAAAGTTTCCGGGAAAGCATCGCACCCTCATAAATTTGATTTGGACGATTCTCATGGGTTTCACAGGCAAATGAATCAATGTGGTCCGTATTTCCCGATCTTCTTTCACCCATACGATGATCGGCAAAAACGTAACGGAATAATATATCGTACAGCGGGCGCATGTTAGTCGGAGCATAGAACGGAAACGAAACTCGTTCAACGACGACTTTCCTGGCTCTTATAATGAAGCTTCGGGTGCTTTCCGCCATTTTACTTCTTCATCTTCTTCATCGTGCGCTTCTTCTGCTCCCGTCTTCTCTTCCTCATTTCTCCATTCGCTCTTTTGACTCTCACGGTACTTCATGCATAGACACTGTATACCTACATATATTGCCTCTCGTTTACGATATCGCCAAGATTCCTTCCTTTTTCGATGCATTGCTGTTACAGCACCAGGAAAATAGCAAAATCTTCCAAGGAGAAGTTCGCGGGCGAGGGATTTTGTTTGAGAGAGGAGGGGCCTTTGGGAACTTGGAATTACGGTTAAATTGACGATGAATCGGCGACACGATTCGTTCGTCCCTCGAGAATCTCGTTATTCAACTGGTATCGTATACGTACCTTATATCCCTTTTGCCCGGATTTTCTACGACGATATTCCTCACGAAATTGACAAACCCTTGGGGAATCTCCGAATTAACTCGAATTTCACCATCACTCCTGAACTATGTTTCACCTCAAAGTGTACAAAAAAAAAATTCCGCACTAAAAATTTGTACGAACGTCTCTGATTCATGATGTTGAAGTTTGCATCGAGTTGTACGAGTAATGTAACGAAAATAAATCTACGTCAGTTCATTTTTAATGATGTTTACCAGAGCTGGGCAAAGTACCGGAAAGTACTTCAAGTTCAAAGTACAAAGCACCGTAAGTACATCAAGTACAAAGTACCGTAAGTACTTGAATTATCGAGTGGCTGACAGTCCTTGAAGTACTTAAGATTAAAAGTACTTGAAGCACAAATATTTGAAAAATCGAGTACCATGTATCAAATACTCTTCAAGTTTTCAGGTATCTTTCGTACGTTCTAGTACTTACATTTGATTTCTTATTCTCGGTTAATTTTTATTCAAGTACTTTTTGTATCGAAATATATTTTCACCTTGTGCAATACACTGAGAGTGGGCTTTTAGGGAGATTGGAACAGAAGTATTTGAACAAAGAATAAAAACTAATTTGAAAATAGCATTGACGATTGTGCACTGAGAGAAAAAACCAAGGTGAGCTCAAAGATCCGCCATGGTGAAAGGAGTTATTGTATGGTTAACCATATTCTATGACTGGACAAGCAATAATATAATAAGTGCTACTATACTTGTACAGTTGATTCCGCCATACGACTGGAATGGTACCAACAAACATACAGCAAAACTGACAGTGATGTGTACTATTGCAAAGAACTTTACAAAACGTGTATGGTTGGCCAAATACATCCATTGGGTCATAAAAAAAACTCAAACATTGACACTCGCAGTATATTTTTGTGTTATTTAAAAATTGCGTTATTTTATTTTATTTTCAACTATCTGTATGGTTGCTATGAACGGCTACTTAATAACGCTTACGCGAAGCAGTTGCTATATCTATGTAATGCTATGCCGTATATACTCATGACTGGAAGTATTGCTATAGTTTTGTATTTGTAGTACAGTTCTTTTTTAGAAAATCTGTACCAAATTTTCCGACTATAAGAATATTGCATGGTATTTGCGCAGAAACGTTTACCACACCCAGAAAAAAATCTATTCGTCGGTACTATAATCGTATATTTGATTATTTCTTAGTTACTTTGAAGGAAATTTTCATTCCATCCAATTTTGGGTGATATTTACTTTCACTATATTCATTTACTTGAATTCCCCGTCATCGAGAAACAGGCGTTGAACAAAAATTCTATTCGTTGTTACTAAATATCTATTCACCCGTAATCTCATCCGATCATATCCGCAGATTTGTCAGTACCCCAAAAATCCGCCAGGTGGCTACCTCTCGCACAAGCGAACCTGCCTCTCGATGCCTATATCCTTTCGAAGCTCGTCTATGTTTGATATCCTTATTTTTCAGTATCGATATCTAATACATTGAACATTGCGGCAAAATGCAAGATGGTCGAATTTCCGAAAAGGATTCCCATAAAATAGGGTCTTTTTTCTTTTCCCTTCTGTTAAAGAAAAGACGAAGCTTTACGAAATTGTAGACTTCATATGTGTAGCTATACATTCAAAGATTGAAATGTTTAAAAACATATATTGTCTAAATATTAAAAAAAAATCTATCTCATTTAATTTCGGTTTACTTCGAACAGTCGTTATAATCTTATAAAGTATATATTATGATATATATACGTGAATCAATTTCTTGCTCTTTTGATACCATGTGGTAGTGACGGCAAATTCACAATGAATTTTCTAAGAATTCATTGCCATTCGATAGTTTCGAGTACCATACGTTTAGTTGCTCGATACATTGTCTGCTCAAACATAAGGAGATATTGGGTGAAACCCAGAAAATTCGGTTACCCATACTATAATTTTATAGGTTGGGGTTACCATAAATTATTGACGAACCCTGTGGGAAATAAATTATATGGTAAAATATGGTTTTACATACCATACTTTTCTCTCGGTGTGATTATGATTTATTTTGATACAGGTTTGAAAAAGAAGAAATAAAGAATATAATACATAGATTATTCACACTGTCTTGACGACAGTTGAGGTACAGTATGTCCATACGTCACGAAATATTATTTTCAATTACATATTCAAAGACATTGTACATGCAACAATCAGCAAGTCATATTCAAAAGGACTTGCTACTTGTACTTGAAAAAGTTCTCGAAGTACAGAAAAGTATTTGAAATTTTAAGTACAATACTTGAAGTACTTTTCAAGTACTTAAAGTACTTCAAGTATTGCCCAGCTCGGATATTTACGTTTCCGTCCTTCATTTAGTTGTTTAGCCCTGAATAAAGACCGCGAAATAGCTTTCGACGATTTTTCACTTTGACAAATTCTCAGGGCGAATGGATTTCATTAAAAAATAAAATGTTACAGTTGCATTTAAACGATGCAAACTTCAACGTGATTCTGATTCTCCGTCGCGATAAGAAAAGTTCGATTTTAATAATTCACGGTATTATCTTTGATTACAACTCTGATTGTTCGTATTATCTTTTATAACTTTTTTATTTTTATCATTTCAGGTGAGTAAAAGGGGAATACCTTAAACTGTCAACTATGTAAAATCTTCATTGCTGTTGGTCGATCGCATGCATGGTGAGTTACAAAAAGCTCAAAAATTATTAGTGATGCGATAATTAATACGCTGAGGTAAATAGAATTTTTTTTCTGACGATTATCTCGATGGATTGGATTTCCGAAATAAATTTATATTGATGATATTTAATATGTAATATCTTAAACATTATGAAAATCATTTCAGTCGACTTGAATTTGGATTAATTCAATTTCAATATATAGTACATTATGACCCGAGGACAAAAAAACTTTTTCTGACGAGTGTGAGTTTGCAGCATGAGCCGAAGGCGAATGCTGCAATCACACGAGTCAGAAAAAGTTTTTCTGTACGAGGGTCATACAATATTTTATCGCCCGACGGCGTAAAGTGCCTTTTAAGCCCACGAAGTGGGCGTAAAAAGGCACTTTTACGTCCGGAGAGCAATAAATTAACATCTTGAATATAATTTTATTTTTCCAAAAAACTTCCATCTGAAAATAAAATATAAGCACGACTATATAGCATTTTTTTCGAAATTTTTCTTTTCGACATTTTTTTCTGTGGACGAGATATTTTTGTATCTTAAACAATCGGGTCTCTTACCTCATCAACACGGTTTTTTCTTCGGAAAACCTTATCTACATGGCTTTTTCATCGAAAAACCCGTGCGGATGAGGTAAGAGACTTGATTTTTTAAGATAAAAAAATATCTCGTTTACAGGAAAAATGAGAAAAAAAAATATTGACAAAAAAATTTTAAAAATTTGAATCCAGAACGATTATATGCAGCTTTTTACCCTGTTAGTCATTTCACGGAAACCCAGTAGTTTTGGGCTTACGCTACATTTTATAAATTTGGTCGTTTTTTGCGAAAAATTGAATATTTTCGCGAAAAAAAATCGTACGAAACTTTTTAAGAAACGAAATTGAAGCTAATACTTCCTGCCACAAGTTTTTCATACGAAAAACAGTAAAAAAAAAAATTATTGGTCATGCGCCAAAATTACATACAATGCCAAAAAAAGCCGAAAAACGACCATGTATCAAAGAGCGTACTGGGTTAAAAAAAAAATCGACATTTTTTTTAGAAAAAGCGAATTGAAGCTGGATATGTCCCCTTTAAGACGTCGCTTAGCAAATCGAAATATCTTCATTTTTTAAAGAGCAGTGAAACTTTCTGTATACCATATTTCTATGGGTGTTTTATTTTTGACCAAAAAAATTTTCTATTATTTTTATACAAGGATATGTGGATTTTTTTTAGACTATCGGGCAACCCCAATAGATCCTCCATGTATCAATACGATTTTTGCCAGTTAATTTCCTTAGAAACTACGTCTTTGTTTCGACTTCCCACGATTTTCCCTCTGCACACCAGAATAAAGAGTAACATTTTCATCCAAATGTCGTCGCGAGAGACTTTTTCGTTCGAACACACACGTTTCTTTCGCTATATCACGTGAGACACATGGGTTCGTTAGGATTATCCCCAGTGTGTCAGCCCGGTCTCCTCAGAGCAGTAGAAATAGATTGTGTGTGTATGAGTGGATGTGTGTGTATGTGTCTATGTGTGTATGCGGGTGTATGTGTGTGTGTGTGTGTGTGTGTGTGTGCGCGCGCGTGCGCGTGTGCGTAGGTGTGTGTGTGTGTGTGTGTGTGTGTGTGTGTGTGTGTGTGTGTGTGTGCGTGCGTGTGTGTGTGTGTGTGCGTGCGTGTGCGTGCGTGTGTGTGTGTGCGTGTGTGTGTATAAAGTGAGACGTACAACGTAAGATCCATGAACTCTGTACCCTTGTAATCCCTCTTCTGGGCTTGTTGGACGACGTGAGTCCTCGACGGAGCTAAAAGCGATAGAGGCAAGAGCTCGGATTCGCACGAGGAGACGATTGCTCCCAGTTTCTCTTCTTCCAACATTATTTTACCAAGCTTGTCGCTTCAACTCCTATTTTCTCTCTCTCGCTCTCCGTCTATCTCTGTCTCTCTATTTTCTGTTATAAACATTGCCGTCGTCGTTGTTATCCTCTTCGACTATGCGTTTCCGGTTTCACCAGTGAGATCCCCTTTTAAGCCGATCTCGCTTCATCGATGGCCTTATTGTTTAAAAATTAATACCTTCCCCTCTTGGCTTGGGGATGATCAACGCTTTGCGCATCTCTGAGTAAACAGAGATCCTTCGTGGTTCTTGAGGGTATTATGAGGTATCCAGAAACTTGGTCCCTACGGAAAGACGTCAAACCGCAACTGAAAGTTGACAACGGTCGAGTTACGACGGCGTCGTGTTTCACCTCACTACGCGTAATCCCTTTTGACAAAACTATCTCCTTGCAAGCATAACTTTCGTGATTAAAATTAACAACCAATGTCCACGATGCTACATGTTCGTCTGTCTTTCAAAAAACCGGGCAATTTTAGATTTGCCCATAACTTCCTAATTTTTTGAATATTTTTTTCACTATGGGTGCGCTTTTGAATTCGGCTTTTTATCGTTCTCTCTCTATCCAACACATCGAAATGAAAGAGATGCGACGATGAAAAAAGATGAAAAGATGAATTAAAGAACGCACCCGTAGAGTTTGAAAAATTGTGAGTTTGTGGAATATCACGCTACAATGGCGGTTTTGGCGTGTACAATGGAGCCAATGTTAGTTTCACTATGACGCGTTAGGTCGGTGACAGTCCGGCCGTGTAGAGTTGAGGTGGTGACGGTTTACGCGGTGTCGAGTTTGTGAAATACTTATATAACCTCTTCGCCAAGTTCAAACGGTAATCATTCACTCTGCGACGGTGGTGCGCAAACTAAGCGCATGAGAATTTAATCAGCGATAGTTTTTGAGTATAAATTTGGATAGAAAAAACGTTCTGTTTCGATAACATTACGAACTTTTTGGTGACAGTTTTGCCTCTGTAGAAGCGCGATCTTGCCGAGAGGCCAGCTGACTCTGCAATGTCGAATACAACTCGTGCTCCCACTTGGCTAGATAAGCATACTATTTGTATATTCCGTATGGGAGAGAGCGCACGCCGTATTGCGACATCTCGCGGTGAGTCTTGGAACTAACTCCCTATTAAGCCCGATTAGGCCCTGAAAGGGTTGCCTCGTCAGTACCATGTTTGAAATAATAAGGGTTCCGATACTTTCGCCCTATCTGGGCCCGATTTGGTTCCGTTGTGATTATACCGACTTCTATAAATATGGGTTGCCCGATCAAAGCCCGACAAGGTCCTCAACGGGTTGCTGTAGGTCAGCCATATTGTAAGTAAGCCTGGCAAACTTGGCACTGCCATGTCAGGGCCCAAGCTGGCGGTGTTATGGCAATTCATGGCAGGGCATCGACGTTTAAGCCCGACAAGGTTCTCAACGGGTCGCCTCGGGTCAGCTATATTGTGAGTAAGCCTGGCAACCTTGTCATTGCCCTGTCGGGGCCCAACCTGGCGGTGTAAGGGCAATTCATGACAGGACATCCACGTTTGAGCCCAACAAGGTCCTCAACGGGTTGCCTCAGATCAGCTATATTGTAAGTAAGCCTGGCAACCTTAGCATTGCCCTGTTAGAGCCCAACCTGGTGGTATAAGGGCAATTTCTGACAGGGCATCCATGTTTAAGCCCGACAAGGCCCTGGCATAAGTTCGGGCGTCTCTAGAATTTTTACGGACGGGAAGATCAAATCGACCCAGATAAGTGTGACCACGGAAGGTTAAAGAGAAATTCTAGAGCTCATCTGATCTGGAATTGACCGGATTTAACGAGAAACGTGATATTTTCTTGCAATCGAAAACCTGGTAAAAAAATCTCTGGTCGGCTGTATCCTTGATACAGCCGTAAGTTTTACGTGGATACATCTATGTATAGGAGGATATTCGGGCAATTGGACGAACAATACGAATTGATATTTCAAACAATGAAGTCGGTAAGTATGAGATCTACCATATCGCGCATTGTCGATGTAGTAGATCTCATACTTACCGACTTCATTCACTTAAGCACCAACAGATAGCGGCCATCTATATCAACCTCTTCACGAAATGACCCTCATTACCAACGAAAACATAGACGTATCCACGTAAAAATGCAAAAACATTTAAAAATGGTGTCTTGCTTTCTCATAGCATTTATTCCGATTTCATTTAAATCTCAACCCAATTCTTTCATTTTGAAATCAATCATAATCAACTATTAAATTCATAATTGCCTGCAAAACAAACTATCAATGTGGAATGATGAAAAATTTCAAAAACTATAAACTCGAAAAATCAAAATATGCTATTGCGTACCCTTTATTTATTTACGGTAGAAATAATTTCCAGGTCAAGTCCAAATTCGCTTCTTAGTTAGATTAAAGACTTCGGGCTTGTGCTCAATTCACAAAGAAGACGGAATTTTATTTCCCATTACATCTTCTCGATGCCTTATATCTTCAATTTAAAAATGACATATTTGTGATGTGACGTAAACGCTCAAAGCACACTTGAATTCACACACACACATACACGCCACACACACACACACACACACACATACACACACACACACGCACACACGCCACACGTTTGTCGTTAGTGAATATGTCAACGTTGAGGGAACGACGGAGCATCAAAGGGCAGAACGTCAACGTGTCTCCTGCGTCGTGTTACCGTGCTTTCTCGATTTACGCAAATCTTATAATGGCTTCAAGGATCAAGTACGCAGTGACAGTGCAACCGATGTAATTCCAGGCTTTACGTACATGTATAATATTATATCCGCTTATAGAATTTACCGTCGTTGAGTTTTAGAAGCATGCGCAAGTACCGAGGAAGGATCCTTTGCTCGCTAACGAGCTTGTAATATTTACGTCATTCACGTGACACGAAGGTTGTTCACACCGTGTGTCTCGCGGACTTGTGGTAATTGCCAGTGAGAAAGTGAGAGAGAAAGGGACGGTCGAAGTCAGATTTGCCAAGAGCTGAATCGAGACAGAATATGAAAAGCTTGTAGCAACGTATACTATAAACACGTGCACACATGAAACATGTATTTATGTGGTAGCAGCGATGATGTAAAACTCGTTGGTGGAAGAGTGAAAGAAGAGGATGGGAAGATAAAGTGAAAACAGGCATGAACATTTTCTTAGCCCCCCGGGTCACATCGAAAGTCTAATGCATATTGGTTTCATTTCTCGACGTAGTACACGGCAAAAACGACTTAGCTGTGGTAACAAAAAAAAAATAGTTGACCCAACCAACTATCTTAGTGCACTGCATGCTAGACAAGAAGTTGGTTGGATCAAGGATTTTTATATGGTTGATTAATAAATGCCAGACCAACTAACTTTTTAGTTCGGCCAACCACGAGTAAAGTGGTTATATTAACTATTTTGTTCGTAGTTTAGTATAACTTTTGTTGTATCTACACAATAGTTTCAAACATTTTAATCTTTGAATGTTGCTACGCATATGAAGTTTACAATTTTGCAAAGCTTCGCATTTTCTTTAAGAAAAGGTAAAAGAAAAAATACGCTTTTTTATGAGAATCCATTTTGGATTCGACCATCTTGCCTTTTGCCGCAAAGTATTAAATATCCATAGTAAAAAACAAGGATATCAAACATAGACAAACGTGAATGGGTTATAAGCGTCGAGGGGAAAGTTCGTTTGTGCGAGAGGAAGCCACCTGGCGGAGTTTTGGGGTATACTGACAAATCTGCAGACATGATCGTGTAGTTGGTTACAATGCCTATAAAATTCATTGTAGATCCTTTACTCTCCTGAATACTATTTTATTAGTTCAACTGACTAATTAAATCAGTCCTCTTGACTACTCGCGTCAACTGTCTATGAATAGTAGATAGAACTAATGCTAGGTGGTTATTGTAAAGAAACAGATGCTGTGTCACTAACATAGCTATAATTCCGTAAATTATTGGAATTAAAAAATTTCCTTTGGAGGTTATATTCTTGAAGGTCGAAACTTTAAGAATATGCAAGAAAAATGATTTTTTCAACATTCTAGACCAGAATAGACGTGACGGACATAATTGCTGCGTCACTAATATAGCTATAACTCCGCAAATTATTGGAATTAAAACATTTCCTTTGGAGGTTATATTCTTGAAGGTCTAAACTTTAAGAATTTTTTCAACATTCTAGACTAGAAGACTCCCTTAAAGTTCAGCTCCGACATGACGGGCATAGTTGGTGCGTCACTTAAGTAGCTATAACTCCATAAATTATTAGAATTAAAAAATTTGGTTTCGAGGATATATTCTTAAAGATCTAAACTTTAGAAAAACGAAAAGAATTGATTTTCTCAAAATCCTAGACCAGAATACCGCCTCAAATGTCACACATCCTTTCTACTCGTTCCCTTCGTTTAAGTTCACTTGAAATTATGCTTCGAATTCTATTTAGCAAAGTGCCTACTACCACACGCATATTCCTTGAATTTATTAAATATTTTGTGTACTTTAGACTCACATTATATATAGATATAAGAACGTTAACAAATATCGTATATACATACATTAGCGTTTGTCTCACATAAATTTATCGTAATCCATACTGTATACGTTTAGATTTATAAGTGTAGGTGTGTGTGTACAAGAATCGCGAGTACCATGACCCACGAATGCGGTTATTCATTTTCCCGAGTGCATCTATCTAGGATGGACCCCCAATGAAATATTTATCTTTCCCCTTTGCTTCCTCGTTCGTTCCTTCGCGTCGCATTCTTCGATCCCCTTCTTCCTGTACCGTTCTTATGGTGCACAACTTGTGTATATGGGGCATTCCACGTCAAATCACGTGGTCATCGGCGTGACCCCCTCGAATTTTGATGTACAATGAATTGTGGGTTTCTTTTGGCCCAAAATATGATCTCAAATTGTTATAATTTTTTTCTTCATTTTTTAGAGGTTGTCCGCGCCAAAAAATCATTGAATTCAGAGAAACATAAAGAGGGTTTTTTTTTGAATGAATGACATTTTTTTCACAGAAACTAGGACCCAAAATAGATATTTTCGTCGTAGTTTGGGTATTGGGCCAAAAATAATTACTATTTTTCTTCTATTTTAATTTTTTTTTCTATAATTTCTCATTTTGATTGTTTGTTGTAGTGAGAATAACAATAATAACAATATTTTTCTAGTGAAACTTGATTTTTTTTTCTTGTTTTAAGAGTGAAACGGCAACATTCTTCGAAAATTTATTAGCCTCGACGAGCTGAAATAAAACGGATGATTCAAACACAATTGACAAATTAAAATTAAAAAAAAAAATGGTAATTATTTTTGGCCCGTTATCAAACTATAACGAAAATATCTGTTTTGGGCCCTAGTTTCTGTGAAAAAATTTTCATTAATTAGAAAAAGGCCCCTCTTTATGTTTTCCCTTAATTCAATGATTCTTTAGCTCGGGCAACACCTAAAAAATGAAATAAAAAATTCTAAAAATTCAAGGTCATATTTTGAGCCAAACGAAACCCACAATTCATTGGATATCAAAATCCGAGGGGGTCAGGCCGATGACCCCCTGATTTGACGTGGAATGCCCCATATGTATGACGTACATACGTTTGTATATGTATGCAGAACTTGTATCTCTTTCGTCTCTCGTTCCACCGACTTGCAATTTCTTGCTAGGCAAAGAAATCGAGCTAGGCCAAGAACATCGCGGGGAGGCACAACGCCCGGACCTTAGAAACGAATCTCGATGTCCTCGAGAGCTCGCGATCCTCGATTTCACGGAACTTGGGTACAGCCAGTGTATGTAACAGGCACGTTTCATGCCGCTCTTTCTGTGCTTTGCCAGGCCTAAAGTCAAGCTCGACGCTAGGCACTGGTGCACCAGCAACGGAATGGCATATACAATGTAACCACATAAATACCGATTCACCGGTTCTTTCTCAACATTCCGGCTTCCCGCTCTATTTTCCTCTCTCTCTGCTTCTATCCCTCTTGCTCTCCCCCGATCTGCCACTATTGTCAGATCGCCAAAGATGATCCTTTCCTCGGCCATTTAAAATACCAACAATCCTACCGGTACATGCGAACCCCGCTATGCAAACCGTTCAGGATAAGTCCTTGCGGTACAGTCAAGTCAATGGAGTACTACGATTTGATAAAATCCTTTGACGTGGTCTGAAGGATCAATTTATATGATCCAGGATTGATATGGATCAAGGAATTTACACTCAATGTTGAAAAAGACAATGAGCTTGTAGAAAATTAATTCGAGTGGGTGGGGTACAAAAATTCGACGGACAAATATTTCGAAGGTCCGAAAGTTCGATTTTCACGATTACGAACGTTCGAATAGCGAAGGGCCGAAATAGCGAACGCCAGAAAAGCGAAAGCCGAGAGCGCCGCTCGCGGGGGCCCCATGCGTAAGACAGAGAGGAGGCGCATCTCTCTCTCTCTTGCTCATGGGGCCCACGTGAGCGGCTCTCTCGGCTTTCGCTTTTCCGGCGTTCGCTATTTCGGCCCTTCGCTATTCGAACGTTCGTAATCGTGAAAATCGAACTTTCGGACCTTCGAAATATTTGTCCGTCGAATTTTTGTACCCCACCCATTCGAGTCATGCCAATGAAACCTTGTCTAAATAGCTTTTGAGAAATGAAAACTGTTATAGCTCGATTTGCAGGAGTGAAAGCCGTTCTTGATTCTTGGTCGGTACTTTCTTAATTCATGGGACAACATTCATGATTCTATTCAACGTCGTCAAGATCGAACTCAAATTGCAAATTTGGTTTTAGAAAGACAACGGAAGAATATAAATGTCTATTTGTTCGCGTAAACTGAATCATTTTTCTGCTGAGTCATTGTTCAATATTTTCTTTACCTTATGTCAGAACTCTTGAAACTAGATCCAGCATACTAAAAAAAAAACCAGTTAGGGTGTTTCTACATGTATTACAATTTTCGTATGTATTGTTTTTCATGTTTTTGTTTTATTTATTTTATTTTACAGTTAATGAAATTAGAGTGGTCCCCACAAGTCGAATCTTTGCTACATTTCGAAAATCGTTTCTACAAATAATTGCAGATCATTTATTGACATTAAATAATCGTGCTTTGCGTTTTAGCATTGATTCCAATCGGTTGTAATTTTATTCCGGTTTTTCCAAATATGATCTACAATTTTTGTCTGATTTCGATGGGTCAGGACGTTCTACATTCTTCGCAATGTTCTCGATGAATTCACCGTATCAATTTATATCAGTGATTATCAATGAAAAAAACCCTGCAAATTGGACTTTGCACATTGCTTCCTCATCTTTTTCCATAGTTCGCATAGCTTCCTTTAACACACAGTAGCGATCAAATTTGGCTTCCTTATAAACGAAGCTCTGTTAACTATTGAAAAATATTAGTAATCAATGTGCAAATTCGATCGATTTTCCTCAAATTTGATAGCAAATAACATTGATAGCTATAGTGGCTTTTCACAAAATTTCATTGCAATATCTAAAAAATTGCAAAAGTTATAGCGTTTACGCTTCTTTTATAAAAATTCAAAATTTGATAAAAATTTAGTCATTCGATCGATTTTCGCCAAATTTAATAACGAACATCCTCGATAGCTATATTAGCTCTGTGTAAAGTTTCAGTGCAATATCTTAAAAATTGCACGAGTCAGAGCGTTTACGCTATTTTTCAAAAAATTAAAAACTTCATAAAATTTTAATCGCTCAATGGATTTTTGCCAGATTTAATAGCGAACAACCTCTATAGCTATATTAGCTCTGTGCAAAGTTTCAGTACAATACTCCCATGAAAAAGATTTATTTGATTGTACCGATTCCTTTGAATAGTGGCCTAATAAATCTCTTATTGAGCCGATATTTAAATAAAATCTTATGTGTTTCAAATAAATTTATTTAAACCAAATAAATTCTTTTTCTGGGTGTATCTTAAAAATTGCACAAGTAAGAGCGCTTAGGCTATTTTTCAAAAAATTTAGAATTTTATAAAATTTTAATCTCTCGATAGATTTTCGCCAATTTCAATACCAAACAACCTTAATAACTATACTTATTCTGTACAAAGTTTGGGTGCAATATCTCGAAAATTGCAGAGGTTAGAGTGTTTACGCCATTCTTGCAAAAACGAAAAAAAATCGATAAAATCTGAACACCCGTTATAATCGAAACAAATTTTTTTTCATAATGAAGAGCAATTCGTGCTTGACAAGTGTGCCAAGTTTTAGCTTGATATCTCGAATCGTTTTCGAGTTATTAATTATTTACATCTGAAACTCAGGATACACACACAAACACATACATGCATCCGGACATTTTTTCTAAATATGATTTCTCGATGTTTTAGGACATTTTGAACATATTGGCATAAAAATCGCGAAAAAAATTTTTTTCTACGAAAACAAAGCTGAGGAAGCAATACAACAATTTATTTTTCGAGGCAAAAGTGAAGAAAATAATCTCGATGGTTTATCTATAAAGAATCTTTCGTAGAACACACCGATCCAACAAGCATTGTAATTATACAAATATTGTGAATTATTCTTGCAATAACTTGAATGAAAGTATAACTTCGTCAAAAATTGGAGTAAAATAACTGACACTATGACAAATAAATCAGTTTAACCAGAGCTGGGCAAAGTGCCGGAAAGTACTTTCAGCACAAAGAACCAAGTAATGGCAGTACTTGAAGTACATAAGATTTCAAGTACTCAGAGTATACAAGTACTTGAAAAATCAAGTACCACGTATCAAGTACTTTTCAAGTTTTCAGGTTTATCTCGTAAGTTCCAGTACTTACGTTTGATTTCAATTCTCATTCGATTTTCATTTGAGTACTTTTTGTATCAAAACATATTTTCACCTTGTGCAATACACTGAGATTAGTCTGAGGCAGATTGAGACATAAGTATTTAAACAATGAATTAATAATAATTCAAAAATAGCATTGATGATTGTAATTACGATTCATTTTGATACAGCTTTGAAAAAGAAGAATATAATACATGGATTGTTAAAACTACTCCAACTTGGCGTTCGTCTTCAAAAAACTGTCCTAGACAACAGTTGAGGGACCGTATGTCCATACGTCACGAAATATTATTTTCAATTACATATTCAAAGACTTGGTACGTGCAACCATCAGCAAGACACATTCAAAAGTACTTGATACTTGTACTTGAAAAAGTACTTGGAGTGCAGAAAAGTATTTGACATTTTAAGAACAATACTTGAAATACAGGCCAAGTACTGGAAAATTTAAGTATAATACCTGAAGTACTCTTTAAATACTTCAAGTACGTTGCAAGTACCGGGTACTTCAAGTACTGCCCAGCTCTGACTTCAACTATCATTCTGGATTAAATCCATAAACAGTGTCTGATCATTGGAAACTTATGAACAGATGGATGGAGACATGATTTATGAAATTCAGCACTAATTTGACTTGTATGAAGTGGTTCAGCCTCCTCAAAAGGTCAATATTTGTTCCCTCACTGCTCGATGCAATTGCCGATGATCCGGACGAATGATCCTCTTCCGGGTGTACGGGAGATCTTTCTCAAAGTATATTCTTTTAGCTTGTAAACATACCCGGACGCTATAATTTCGAACGATTTTCGAAAATAAACGAGCAACCCCGATGACCGTCGAATTTTCGGGCTATTTGGAGAGCAACCTCGAATAAAGGATTGTTGGTTTTTTTTTCACGCCCCGCGCTAATGCTTTTCTGCTGATGACAGGGTAAGAAGAAGAAGGCATACACGGACCGTTGACAGCGGTCCGTATACCGGGTGTCCCAGGGGTGAAGGTCAATACCGTGAAGGTAGATTCGTGACGTGATATCGAATAGAAAAGTCCTTTGCAATTTTTTGGTATTTAGAACTCCTGAATTGATATTAATTTTTTTACTCAGCCAATGAGATGCGCGATGGTAGGCATTGTGGGATCACGGCTCATCTCAATGGACACATCTCATTGGCTGACAAAAAAAATCAATAACAATTCAGGGGTTCAAGATACCAAAAAATGGCAAAAGACTTTTCTACTCGATATTACGCCACAAATCTACCGTCATGGTATTGACCTTCACCCTTGGGACACCCTGTTCAATGCGTCGAAAGAGGGAAGTCTCCCGACCTCTCGGAGTCTCTCGTAATATCGTGGGGCAAAGAGCAAGCGAAAATTCTTCATTTTTTGGTTCCTCCACTCCTTTGTGGCAACGTTAATCCGATATACATTCTCGAGGAAGTACGAACGCCCGACACAATATTGTACTTATCGATATCATCGAAATTCCCCGAGACGCTCTTGCAATTAAGTAATCTTACATCGATAATCAAAATGAAAAATATCTTACTTTGTGGTTCATTGATCTTCGCGTACAAGAAC